>PISW01011832.1:0-37222 GCA_004023785.1 Mungos mungo
GATCTGGGGAGGGGGCGCGGGTGTCCCCGAGCGCGCAGGAGGAGGTGTGACGGGCGGGGTGCTGGGCAGGGGTCTAGGCGGGGGCGCCGGGGTGTCCGAGCGCGCAGGAGGAGGTGTGGGGGGCGCGGGGCTGCGGGGTCTGGACAAGGATCTGGGGAGGGGGCTCGGGGGGCTGGGCAGGACTCCCCGGAGCGGAGCGCTGGTGCGCGCGGGACGTGCGGGGGCGTGGCCGCAGCTGGGCGTGGCGGGGACCCGGAGGGCGCGGGCGCTGCTGGGGAAGCCAGGGACCCGGGCGGGGCGCTCCGTGGGGGACCGGCGGGGAAGGAGGTGACCGAGGTGGGCTGAGCTCCCTTCTCAGAGGAGGGGCGGGGGGTCTAGGGGCCCCCGGAGGGAGCAGGGAATACGGCGGAGCCTGGAGAAAGTGCCGGGCGCGGTGGGGACGCTTCTGACACCGGGCGGGCCAGAGCCAGCTTGAGGGCGCCCCTGGGTGCAGAGGGGTCGCTGGTGACTCCGGTGGAGGAAAGGGGGTGCAGGGGAGCGTGGGTGGAGGACAGAGGCTGCCCAGGAGCACGGATGACACGCAGGGCCCGGGGGTCGTGGAGGGGGCTCGGGTTCCGCGGGGCCCAGGGCACGGGGGCGCCGGGCCGGGGCCGCAGCTGTGGGTGTCTGGAATGCAGCTGTCGCCCGCAGGCCTGGAGATCCGCGCGGGTCCCCTGGAGACGACGCTGCCTCTGCTCGGCCCTGCTCCAGCCGCCCAAGTGCACCCGCCGCGCCCAGAAGAGCCCGGGCGGTCACCCCACTGTGCGCAAGGCGCAGAGCGCGGAACCATGCCCGGTGAGTCCGAGAGTGCTTGGCGCTCAGCCTCCCCCTGCCCTGCGGCACCTGTGAGACCCAGCCGACCTGGAGAGACCCCCGCTTTGCCCCCCGCAGTCTCTCCAAGCCCGTCGCCTCCCCAGGGCCGCCCTAGCGTCTCCCCGCGTTGGCAGACACTGGCGCTGCCCGGTGCAGGTGGAGGTGGGGTGTCTCACCAGCTGCGAGGAGGCCGTTTATCACAGGGCAGGGAGGGGGCTTTGGGGCTCCCGAATTTTCCTTCTGTCAGACGCAGCCCGAAGACTTCAAATGGGGTAGGTTCCTTGGCCATGGTCTTGAACCCCATGGTGTGGGTTCTCACGGACTGGGAGACCGATGGGCAGTGGACGCTGCTAAAACCTGGAGCTTTGCCAGAGTGGAGACCACAGGCCACAGTGGAGACCAGGCTGTTATTTGCACACAGATCAGGGGTTATCTCCTGCCCAGCAGCAGGCTTGGGGCCGCGCCTCTGGGACCTAAGGCCGGGCCTCGCCCCCGGGGGCTCAGATCCAGTCCGATGCCCCTGGGTTGTGTGCACCTCAAACGTGGACACTGCAGAGAACTAGGCAGTTAGATCGTTGGCGTGTGATGTCAGCCCCCAAGAAAGATGCTTCCTCTTACCTCAAAGCCACCCCGGGTCTTGCACCAGACCTGATGGTGCGTGAGCCCATGAAAAAAAGAAAGAAAATAAAAAAACAAGTTACTTTTTATCCAGAGGCTGGTACATGGCCGAGTGCCTTCCACACTGCTGTCCTCCTCTCTGGCCGTAGATGGAAAACTGTTGAGCCGGGAGGCAGGGCCCTGTTTCCTGTGGTTCCCGCCTAAGATTCTGTTTTCGGAAGAAGCAAAACAGGTCCTGTGTTTCAGGGAGCAGCTGGCATTCCTGCACGGGGTGAAAAGCCACGGGGGCCGGGAGCTGGCAGCAGTCAGGGGGAGGCGTGGGGACACGACCCGGCAGGCCAGCCCTGGAATGGGCTCCGAGACCCCCACATTTTTCTTGCTGGGGGGGGTCAGAAACCAGCTTCGAGAAGAAGGGGAGGGGGAGCACGAGGGGGCCAGCCAGGCGGCCCTGTCATTTCGCAGGGGGGCGGACGGACAGAAGACGGGTCAAGTGGAGGCCAGATGAGGAAGAGAGACGGCTAAAAATAGACGTTTCTTCCAGACCCATCGGGAAACTCAGCTGTCCCGTTCCTCAGGCCGAACTTGGTTTTGCAAGAAAATCTGATTGTTTGTTTTTCTTGTTAAACCCGACTTGGCTGATGCCACAGGGACTGGGTCGGCGGTAGCTTGTTCAAAGCAAGGCCGTGTGGGATCAGAACACCCGTCCGTGGATTCTCACCCTCGTGGGGTTGAAATCCAGCTCTCGGTGTGGCGTCCTCTGGCGGAGGTGTTAGCCGTGAGCGATTTTGCAAACCGGGGTCTGTCAGAAGTGCCTGTGTTTCTTGGGGTCCCTGGACGGGAGGGGCTCTCAGCTCTGGGGTCGTTGGGGGGGGGGCTGTGCTGGCATCCTGTTAGTGGGATCACGAATCCGTCCACCCCCAGCAAAGCCCGCTCCGTGTTCCCAGCCACGTCTCTGTCGTCTGTAAGAATCAACAGCTTTCGGGACAAATTGCCTGTCCTCAGTGCGTCATTGGGGTCCCCAGAGACCCCCTGCGTCCCGTGGAAGCCACCGACCGACGTGTCCAAGCCCAGGGGGTCTGACCCCTGCAACGGTTGGAAACCTGACTGCTCTGGGGTCTGGTGAGAAGACTTTCCGGAGACGGAGGCCCGTGTTTCTCAGCCACAGAGTCGGAACCGGCCCGGCAGCACGTTGGGTACCAGTCGGGTCCGGTACAAGGCAGCCGGGCTCCGGACCCGGGAAAAGATCAACGGGTCGGAATAACGTAGCTCGGTATTTGTCATATCGTGGGGATGCCTTCCTCTTAGGATTTGGTGTTCTTTTGGGCGATAGCTGACCACACTCTGTTGGCGATTTTCCTTTTCTTTAAGGAAGATCCCGTTTAATTTGTTTAAGTCTGAAATATGTAGCCAGTTAGAAGGATGGGGGTGGAGCTTAGGAGAAAGGATGCTGTCTGAGCCGGGAAGGGGCAGCTGGATGTGCCCTTGAACCTGAAAGGGTCCCTGGGTGATTTCCCAGCTGCTTCCCCCCGGGGCTGAGTGCGTCATTATTGGATCAGCTTTCTGAGTTTAATGCCCCCGAGTTATGAGTTTGCTAGGACTCCACAGACAGATATCAGACATAGTGGCTCAGATAACACACATGTGTCTTCCCCTGGGGCTGAGGGGCTGGGACTCGGAGACCCAGGCAGGGCAGAGGCTGGGAGTCAGATCCAGGCAGGGCTGAGGCTGGGACTCTGAGATCCAGGCAGGGCTGAGGCTGGGACTCTCAGATCTAGGCAGGGCTGAGGCTGGGACTCTGAGATCCAGGCAGGGCTGACGCTGGGACTCTGAGATCCAGGCAGGGCTGAGGCTGGGACTCTGAGATCCAGGCAGGGCTGAGGCTGGGAATCTGGGGTCCAGGCAGGAGTGAGGCTGGGGGGGTCTGAGATCCAGGCAGGGCCGAGGCTGGGAGTCTGAGATCCAGGCAGGGCCGAGGCTGGGAGTCTGAGATCCAGGCAGGGCCGAGGCTGGGACTCTGAGATCCAGGCAGGGCCGAGGCTGGGACTCAGATCCAGGCAGGGCCGAGGCTGGGACTCTGAGATCCAGGCAGGGCCGAGGCTGGGAGTCTGAGATCCAGGCAGGGCCGAGGCTGGGAGGCTGAGATCCAGGCAGGGCCGAGGCTGGGAGGCTGAGATCCAGGCAGGGCCGAGGCTGGGAGGCTGAGATCCAGGCAGGGCCGAGGCTGGGAGGCTGAGATCCAGGCAGGACTGAGGCTGGGAGGCTGAGATCCAGGCAGGACTGAGGCTGGGAGTCTGAGGTACAAGCAGGGCCAAGGCTGGGACTCAGATACAGGCGGGGCTGAGGCTGGTTCCTCCTGAGGCCTCTGTCCTGGAGTGTAGACCCAGCTTGTCCCTGTGGTCCTCACGTGGTCGTCCCTCTGTGCCAGTCTCTGTCCTGACCTCCTGTTCTTCCAAGGATGTCAGTCCCTTGGGAGCAGGACCCGCCCTGCTGACCTCATCTGACCTCACTCCTCTCCTTAAAGATCCAATCCCCAGATAGATCCATATTCTGAGGTCCGGGGGTGGGGGCTTTGTATGAATTTGGTGAAGGGATGTATTCAGCCAATAACAGCCATTGATCTCCACGGTTACACGTATGTCCCTACAAAATGCTGCAAAGCCAGTGTTTGCTGTTACCGATTTTTGGTCACTTTGCCGTTTCTGTTCTGTTCATCCAGTACCTTACCTTGGGCCGAATGAGCCACACTCTCCTCTTGTCTGGTCGGCCATGCTGTCACAGGGCCCTCTGTTCCGGTCCGGGACTCTCTCTCATCACCGTGAGGTCTCTGCGGGTCCCCAGTCTTTTGTTCCCAGGTCTCGGACATCACGCCCTGGCTCCATACTCTTCAAACACCTTGTGACAAAACTACCCTCCTGGTTTTTTTCCATGAGATTGTTACTCTCCATACTTCCGTGAGTGGTGTCCGTGTCCTTGCAGACTGAACGTCCATTAAAGCCAGTTGGTTTGTAAAAACACTAGATTGATAGAAAAAGAGAAAAATAGATGATAGATGGATGGACGGATGGATAGATAGACAGGTGATAGTAAAAGATGGTTGATGGATGACAGGTGGTGCATAATACATGGTAAGTAAGTGACAGATGACGGATATATATAGGTGTAGGTGATTCATGTGTTGGTAGATATAGATAGATGGTAGATTAGATAGATTGATAGATAGAATGGATCTATGCATGAATGGATAGATAGAGGCATGGATGGATAGAATGGATGGACGGATGGAAAAATAGATGTGGATGGATATAGGAATGGATGGATGGATGGATAGATAGATAAATTATAGGGATGGATATGGATGGATAGATGGATAAATGGATGGATGAATTGATAGATGATAGAAAGATGAATGGATGGATGCAAGGGTATGTGCATAGATGACAGATAGATATGATGGATGGATGGATAGATGGATAGATAAAAGATAGATAAATTGGTATGATGGATAGATACATGATTGATTGATAGATACATACATAGATATGATGAATGGATGGATAGATAGATGGATAGGTAGATATGATGGATGGGTAGATAGTTTGATACATACATACATACATGTGATGGATGGATGGATATATAGACAGGATGCATAGACCAATGGATGGATGGATGGATGGATAATGGATGGATTGATAGATAATAGATGGGTAGATAAATTAAGGATGGATAGATGATAGATATGATGGATGGATAGACAGAAAGTTAGACACATACATACATACATATGACGGATGGATGGATAGATAGATAGTTATATGGATGGATGGAAGGGTATTTGCATAGATGACATAGATATGATGGATGGATGGATAGATGGATAGGTAGATATGATGGATGGATGGATAGTTTGATACATACATACATACATGTGACAGATGGATGGATATATAGACAGGATGCATAGACCAATGGATGGATGGATGGATGGATGGATGAATGAATAGATAGATAATGGATGGGCCAATAGATAACAGATGGGTAGATAAATGAAGGATGGACAGATGATAGATATGATGAATGGACGGATGCTTAGACAGATGACAGACATGATGGATGGACGGATGGATGGATAGGTAGGTACACAGGTACACCCATGGGTATTTTGCGGCTAGCGAGTTGAGTTCTCGAGTCTGGGGTAAGCCGGAGAGCCACCGAGGGGACCCCGGAAATCCCATACTCCTCTTCATGCAAGGACGCAGCAGCAGCACGCACGTCCAGACAGGAGCCTGCTGTAACAGGCGCGTTGTGGGCTTTAGCCCCAGGGATGTCAGGTCAGGGAGGCGCCCGAGAAACAGGCCTCACTGAGAAGCTTGTCTCGGTCACATTATATTTAGCGTGAATGTGAGTCCTTCAGGGCCTTGGGAGGGGAGGCCAGGGGAGGGGAGAACTTGGCTCCTTGGTCTTTGAAAACCAAGGGCTGTGTGTTCTGGGCCCGCGCTGCGTGCTGCGAATTTTAATTCCTGCAGACGGCTCGGCTCGGAGCCTGCCCAGGATTTCTTTACCCTGCTGGGTCTCTCCGGCCACGCGCTCTGGGGGGCCGGGAACGGAGTCGTCGGGGAGCCCCAGGACCAAACAGATTGCATTGAAAACGGCCCTGGGAGGATCTGCTGCTGGCGTCTCCTCCCCTCCTGCGGCCATACTGGGGACCAGGCACCGTTTTCTTGTTTTGAGTCACACGGGCTTGGGGTTTCCATGTGCTTGTGGCTCGGGCTCAGATATTTGGGGCATCAGGACATTGTAACCGCATTCTGCCCGGCTCTGCCTCGTGGGCCTGGTCTCCTGACACGTGGTGTGTGTGTCTCTTTAAAAACTTTTTTTTAATATTTACTTATTTTTCAGGGAGAGTGTGAGTGGGGGAGGGGCAGAGAGAGAGAGAGGGGGGGGGCGACCCAGAATGAGAAGCAGCTCCAGGCTCCGAGCTGTCAGCACAGAGCCCGACGCGGGGCTCAAACTCATGACCATGAGATCATGACCTGAGCCGAAGCTGGACTTACGTGACTCAGCGACCCAGGCGCCCTTGTGTGAGTGTGGATGTTGGGGCTCCGAGTTCAAGTCCACACGGGTTCTTAAGGGTTATTAAAAACAAGGAAAAAAGGAAAACAAAGAAAGGAGGTAACTAGAGTGTCCCCGGGGAACGTTTGTGATGAGACACAGACCGGGGTGACCTGGAACCCCGCCATCCCGTCGGCGCATCCGGAACGTGACTCTGCTGTTTTTGTCCCCAGTGTCGGACCAGGCGTTCGTGACGCTGGCCACCAATGACGCCTACTGCCAGGGCGCGCTGGTGCTCGGACAGTCGCTCAGGACCCAGCGGGCCACCAGGAAGCTGGTGGTGCTCGTCACCTCCCAGGTGTCCGGCCGGCTCCGGTAAGACGGGAGGGGACACGGCCGGGGACACGGCCGGCTGCTTTCTGCTGCTGCCCGCGGACGCCGGGTCGCGGGGCTCAGGGACGCGCGGGGGTCCAGCACGGGCCATGGGGGGCGTGTGACGATTTTCCTGCAAACCTGATGCACGCAGACATGACGCAGGTACGCATGACGCACGTACACGTAACGCACGTGCACAGGACAAACGTACACATGACGCAGGGACACGTGACACCGGCACACATGACGCACAGAGACATGACGCACGTACAGACAACGCACGTAGACATGACGCACGTACACATGACGCACGTACACATGACGCACGTACACATGACGCACGTACACAGGACGTATACACATGACGCACGTACACAGGACGCACGCACACAGGACGCACGCACGCACGCACGATGCATGGAGGGAGGGCCCGGAGGGAGGGCCGGGCGAGGGAGGGCTGGTGCGTAAGCGTCTGGTTCGTGGAGGACCGGACCCACCCGATGGCCAGCCAGGGGCCTCCTTTGCAGCCTCACCCAGTGGACCTCCGGGTATCCCGTGGGTCGGGTGCTGCTGGTGCCCCGGAGTGGCCCCCCGTGGGCAGGTGGGGGAGGGGCAGAGACAGAGGGAGACGCAGGATCCGAAGCAGCTGCAGGCTCCGAGCTGTCAGCACAGAGCCCGATGCGGGGCTCAAACCCACGAACTGCGAGATCACGACCTGAGCTGAAGTCAAAAGTTGGTCGGACGCGTAACCAGCTGAGCCATCCAAGTACCCCTGTTTATTGAGTTTTTATTTGAGCTCCAGGATGGTTAAGGTACGGTGCTCTGTTACTGTCAGGTGAGCAGTATAGTCATTAAACATGTGCCTACAGGAGTCCGTGCACATCTGGGCAGGTGCACCCGTTCATCCCCGTCACCAGTTTCCCCCACCCCCTCCCCCCCTCCATCTGACACATTGATTTAGTAAAGGACGGACGGGGGCATGGGATCACACTCCAAGGAAGGAAAAGCAGGAGCCATCAGACTTTTCTCAGTGTCAGAATCCAGGCAGCAGATTCAACTATCTAATAAATTCAAGTATCTAATAAAGTAGAGAATTCGCGTTTCAGATAGCACCGCGCAAGAGTGTGCACCGACAATCACCATACGCAGCCTGGAAGAATAAAACCTGTTTGACACACAGGCAACCGCAAAGAACCGTAGAGGGAAGGTCTTTTTATAGACTTTTGCTGACTTTCTTAAAAAAACTTTTAATGTTTTATTTATTTTTGATACAGAGACAGACACAGCATGAGAGGGGGAGGGGCAGAGAGAGAGGGAGACACAACATCCGAAGCAGCTCCAGGCTCCGAGCTGTCAGCACAGAGCCCGATGCGGGGCTCGAACCCACAAACCGTGAGATCATGAATTGAGTTGAACTCGGAAGCTTAACCGACTGAGCCCCGCAGGTGCCCCGTTTTCCTGCTTTTTAACTCACAAATAAAGCAGACACATAAGTAAGTTGATCTCATGAATAAAGCATAAGGTGTCTATAAACAAACGTCCATTTCCTCATCCTTCACGGACCACTTAGAAAGATTGATTTTATACTCAGGGCACAAGGAGGCATTTAATGTGTTACTTGGTGCAGGATTGGATGTCCTGTCCTTTGACTATAAGGTAATAAATATACGCATTAAGACCAAAACACATTTAAGAAACAGCTTGGCCCTCAGAAATCCTCTTCCTGAAGACTTGATGAGGGAACAAATCAAAGCATGGATTCTCTAACACTTAAAACATATATTTGCAATATAACTACGACCCATTCAAACCGAAGGAGAAAGCTGGAGTCCTACCGGAGTGAAAAATTAAAATCAGTGAAGAAATGATGCAATTCAAAATAAAAGTTAAATTAAAACAAACACGTAAGGCAAGCAGACGGAAGAGATTTCCTAAAAACTAGTAACTGGGAACGGGAAACAAATCCAAGTACTGGATTCTTTAAAAGTAAATTAATGGGTGGCTTGGAGTCTCAGTCTGTTAAGCGTCTGCCTCTTGATTTCTGCCCAGGTCATGATCTCACGGTTCGTGAGTTCAAGCCCCGTGTAAGGCTCTGTGCTGACAGCGTGAAGCGCGCTTCAGATTCTTTCTCTCTCCCTCTGCCTTCCCCTCCCTTGCTCGCGCTCTCTTTTTCTCTCAAAAATAAATAAATAGCCTTTTTAAAAAAAGTAAATAAAGGATACAGAAAATGTAAATGTCCAAAATTAAAATGCAGATATAGTCGTGGGGATGCAATTTCAATTTTAACAGCAAGTCCGATGCCAATGCTTTGCCGGTATTAAGGATGAAAGATTGATCCTTGTAGGGAAAGTCCGGTCACCCTACCCTGATAGTGGAGGGCATGGGGTGGCTCCTGGCTCAGTCGATGGAGTGTAAGACTCTTAGTCTTGGGGTTGTGATTTCAAGCCTCGAGTTGGCCACAGAGATTACTTAAAAATAGGATTTTAGGAGATCCTGGCTGGCTCAGTCCATTAAATGTCCGACTCTTGATTTTGGCTCAGGTCATGATCTCATAGTTTCACGGGACAAGGCCTGCATCAGGCTCTGCGCCGACCATGCAGAGCCTGCTTGGGGTTCTCTCTCTGTCTCTCTCCATGCCTTTTTCTCTCTGCCCCTCCCCGGTTGGCACTCTGTCTTTCTCAGAATAAATAAATAAACTTAAAAAAATGGAATCTTAAAAAAATACTAGAAGGCATAGAAAACATTGGTAACTGGTAGCTGTGGGTGGAGAATAGAGACTCACCAGTTAGAAGGTCTTGAGTCTGGGCAGTTCATAAGGGACATCCTGTTACGTTGGCCGCAAGGAATTAATTTCCATGTGATAGGAACTATCTCAGAACCCAGGGGAAAAAATGAATGCATTCAATTATTTTAACAAACTGTCCTAACCTTGAGACCCCAAGTTGATTTACAGGATTGACTGTGTTTTCCATATAGAAACACAACAGTAAGACCACGTGACATTGAGATTGTAGAGAAATGAATGACCATGTGAGGAAGTAGTTCATGGCCTTGGTGTAACTCATCAGTCACACCAGGGTATCAGAGAAAGGCAATGATACCGTCCTTTCAATATAAAGTTAAAGATAAAGATGAAATCCAGAAGAAGAAAGGTAAAAACTTTACAGCGTAGACAGATCTTAGAAGTCGGTAGATCAGGGTGTCTCAGCCTCTGACATTTGCGGCTGCATGTCTCTATGGTGGGGCGTCCCGTGCCCTGTAGGGACTTGACCAGCATCTCTGGTCTCCATTCTAGATATGCTGGTAGAGTCAGCCCCATAGCCCTCCCTGCCGTTGTGACAAAGACACATGTCTCTGGACACTGACATGATGGATGTTGCATTCATCCACAAGCCGGGAAAACCACTCTGAATTCAAGCAAAGGCTTGGGGCACCTGGGGGGCTCAGTCGGTTAAGCACCCGACTTCGGCTCAGGTCATGATCTTGCGGTTCATGAGTTCGAGCCCTGTATCAGGCTCCGTGCCGACACGTTGAGCCCAGAGCCTGTTAGGATTCTGTGTCTCTTTGGTGTCGTCTTTGACACTGAATGATGTCATTACGCAAGAGGCACGTTGGTTATAACCCATTCCCTGAAAAGCGTTTCAAGTTCATTTAGGTGCAGCGATGTTCCCCTGTGTCCAGATCCCTGACCTTCAGACCCAGACCAGAGACTCTGCCAAACACAGAGCTGGGAAAACTGACCCAGACGACAGACACACGACCCTGTGTGGGACCAATTTGGGACCAATTTGGGAGGCGTGGAGTGTTTCCTGGCAGGCGACGGTCCCATCGGTCGCCCTGCTGATTGTGGACAGTCGTATTTTCTTACAGAGAACAGTCTTCTTAAAGCCCGAAGCGTCCCTGTGATCCCCACGTGATTCCCTCCTCCATTCCCATCTCCCAGGGTCAGTGGACGCTGTCCACCCTCACTTTCTGGCCGTCTTCCAGTCCAGCAGAGAAGACCTGTACACTCTTTAGAAACATCCAGTAACCCTGGGGAGCTTCAGTGTTGCAGAACCAGTTAGCTTTTAGGGGACCCATGACACAGTTTGGAGCCTTTGGGAGGACTGAGAAACAGGGCCGTGTGGTGCAGGCGCAGACAGACAGGGACAGGTGACCGAAAGTGACAAAGGATGAGGGGATGGGGACCACCACTCTGCTTTTGCAGGCGGTAGGGACCAAGTGCACAGCAAGATCATCTTTCTGCACCGGAACAAACCCAGGAGCACGTGCTCAGAGCCTCAAACAAACTGTCTTCGGGGACTTATTTTGAGAAAACAGCCGGAGCCGAATCAAAGAATTCAAGGACGTTGCACCACTGTCTATTTGTAGCAACACTGAGTGATTTTTTTTTTTTTATTGCCCTCCATGCCTCTGGCTACCGGATCTTTACACAACCCTGAGGATGCCATAAATTCCAAAAATAACTGGGTTAAAAGCAAGGGAAAATTGGCGTTGAAATGAAGAAGTATGAAAAAAATGTAAGGCACGAGCATAAAAGCTGAGCCGCGTTCTAACAGGCAGCCTCGGGAGCGCCAACATCTGCCTAATAATGGAAATTTCAAAAAGAGAGAAAGAACGGAGTGTAGGAAAGAACTCCTCTCATCTTCCAGCTTTGAGAAAGGAGTGCGGGCTGAGAAGACCACCAGAGCGTTGAGCAGAATGAATGAACTCAACAAAGAACAAAGAAAGGCGCTAAATGCATTTCAGCATCCGTCCGGTCGAGACAGTGGATGTCGGGCTCAAATTCTCTGGAGCAAAGCAATTCCACATTTGCGTCTACTAAAGTATAGTTGACCTACAGTATTATGCTAGTTTCAAGTGTACAACAGTGATTTGACATTCGGTGCCTTGCAAAATGCTCACCACGGTAAGTATGGCCACCGTACAAAATGATGACAATATCATTGACTGCTTTCCCTACGCTGTACGCCCCATCTCTGTGACTTACTCATTTTATAACTGGACGTTTGTACCTCTTAGTCTCCATCACCTATTTGACCCATTACCCCCGACTCCCATGGGGGCAAAGGACTTTTGGAATGAGATTTCTACATTCAGCCACAGTAATGCAATCTGAAAGCAAAATAAAGATGTTCCAGATACGTAAAAGCTTAAAACGTTTGCCCCTCAATGACCTTTTGGGAACATAATTACTTGAGGATGTACTCAGGCAAAGTGAAATGTGAATCCAAGGAAGAACTCGTAATACAAGAAGTGCTAAACAAATAAATGAGTAAAACTCAGATGGAACTGTAAATGCGTTGGTGCCTAATTATGGAAATCATCTGGGATTTACACTCCCTAAAGAGGTGATTGTGGAGCGCAACAGGGAGGGACAGAAGTGCACATCAGCGAATGCTCCCGCCTCTTCTGGGATGAACATACAGATGTTGACTATCTTTACATTTGGAAGAAAATAGAAGTTTTTTTTTTTAATATTTTCATTTATTTTTGAGAGAGAGACAGAGCGTGAGCTGGGGAGGGGCAGAGAGAGAGGGAGACACAGAATCCGAAGCAGGCTCCAGGCTCTGAGCTCGCTGTCAGCACTGAGCCTGACGTGGGGCTCGAACCCATGAACCGTGAGATCATGACCTGAGCCAAAGTTGGATACTTAACCGACTGAGCCACCCAGGTGGCCCAGAAAATTTGCTTTCTTGTGCATGATTGTTATGAATGACACAGGTCTGTGCATCCCCTGGAGAGGGGGGACCACGCGGCTGTCAGGATGGGGGGTTGAGTCTAAATCTGCCATCACGGAAGGGGATTAAAGTGAACTGTTAGGATCTTCATCCAGACATCAAGGGATGCACCTGGGTATGTACAGCATCTCAAGCATTAATGGAAAATGCATGGAATGGAAAAAAAAAAACCCAATCCATGCAATGGAAGGTGGGAAAGGATTACAAAGAAGAAGAAAGTATGATAAAAGTGCAGGACTCAATTAGAACATATCAGTGATCATACTAAAGGTGAATGGATGAAAAACTGCTTATTAAAACGGAGACAGGCTTTCTCCATGGGAAAATCAACATAGACTCCAGCCATCTCCTGGATGTGTCCAGGATGCTCCTTCAATAACTACAGAAAACGTCGAGAAGAAGTGTGTTTGATGTTATATGATTTTCTCCCCTGGGACCCTGCATTGCATTCATTACCATGTCTGCCCTTGTGACTTCCTGTCTATAACATTTTCTCCTCTCCTTATGTGTCATGATCTTGACATTTTCCAAGAGTATTGGTCAGTTATATGATAGAATTCCTTTTGGCTTGGGTTCGTCCAATATTTTCTCATTCGTAGACTGAGGTTTCGTCCAATATTTTCTCATTCGTAGACTGAGGTTATGCATTTTTGGCCAAAAAAAAAAAAAAAGCCGTCAGGAGTAACATACCTTTTTTAGGGCATCCTATCAAGGAGTGTGTGGTGTTTCTGTGTCCTGTTATTGGTGATGTTAACTTTGGTCACATGGGTAAGGTCTTGCGTGTGGCGTTATGATTTTTGTCTTTGTAATTGATAAATATCTTGGGGAGATACATTCAAACTATGAAAATGTGCTGCTGCTTCTCAAAACCTTTACCTGTTGATTTTAGCATCCATCGGCGAACTTTGTCAGCAGAAGTTACTACTGCCTGGTGGTGATTTTCTTTTCTTTAACTAAATGTTATTTTGTGTATTGTGATAGAGACGGAGAGAGGGCGTGCATCCAAGTAGGGTAGGGGCCAGAAGGGAAGGGAGAGAGAGAGATTCTGAAGCAGGCTCCATGCTGTCAGCACAGAGCCTGATGCAGGGCTTGATCCCACCATCTGTGAGCCAAAATCAAGAGTCGGATGCTTGACTGAACCAACCAGGTGCCCCCAGTAGTGATTTTCTATTTCCCTCACACCTAATATATTTATTATTTGGAATTCTCCTATAAGGGATTGCTGGTCCTTCTTTCCCATTTATCTATTCAATTACCATATTAATACTAATATTATACTATTAATACAATATTAGCATTAATATTAATACTAGTATTGATCCATGAATATTTATTTTATATGTTGGGTTTTTTATCTGTTTTCCTGTTCAAATTGCTTCCAGCTTTGTGCTCTGGGCTCTCTCCTGGTTGGTTCCCTGTATTCTTTTGTCCGTCCTGCATCCTTTTTCTAGCACCTCCTTAATTTTTTGTCATCACAAGACATTCTGGTCTACGATAAAGTTGAATGTAAGCAAAAAAAAATTAATGGAGTAGAGGAAATTTTCATTTTGACCAAAGGTACAGTCTTTCAAAATTTGCGTGTTGAACTTGTATGCAACTAACAATGTAGGTTTTTAATACATAAAACAAAGGCAAAAAATTAATACATAAAATAAAAAAATGGCCATGAAATAAAAACAGATAGAGAATCGCCTTCTTAAGGGATGACCAGAATCAACCCAAGACCGTTCTATATAGTTCTCAAGGTTTTCATGTTTGCATAAGGCTTAAGCGTGCGTGGAAAGTAACCAAAGGTCCATGGAAAAAATAAAGCCTGAACATGAAGATTAGCTGAGTTTCTTGGGGTTTTGGATCCACGCTCCATGTCGTGCGTAGCAAAGGGATGTCACCTTGAAGGGAAAGCATGTCTTGTATTGAACGTTCCATTGCTCTCTTAGGACTTGGCGTGGGTCTTTTCCAGGGTTATCATGTCGAAGGTGTTTGATGAGGTCATCGAGGTGAACCTGATGGACAGTGCAGACTACATCCACCTGGCCTTTCTCAAGAGGCCCGAGCTCGGCGTCACCCTCACCAAGCTGCACTGTTGGACCCTCACTCAGTATAGCAAGTGTGTCTTCCTGGATGCAGATACTCTGGTGAGTACGGGGGGGATAGTGAGGAACCCCTCAGAGACCCTTTCTAAGTCGGCTGCTGGTTCTTCCTTGCGGGGGACCAACCCACACACCACAGTCGAAAGGCCCCGAGTAGGGGGTTGGTGTTGGTGTAATATCTCTAGGAAGCAAGATGGACAAGACGGACAAGATGGACAAGACGGACAACATGGATGGTGGTTGGTAAGGCCACACTTTATTAAGATAGCCAGGGTCTTATATACCATGGGTGATCACATCGTTTCTTTAATAGTTACATAGTTCAAGGTCCCTGAAGTAAAGACATGCTCCGGAAAAGGTCATTCTTATCAGGACAGTAGTAAGTAACAGGATTAAGTCATTGCAAAAGAGGAATCCCCCAATAATAGTCTGGTTTTAAGCATAAGATAAGCCTGAAGAATTCTATGAGGAGATATACATTCCTTAAGGCCCTTCATCAGTTATTCAAGGGTAAGATGCTGATCCATTAACAAGCAAATCTTTGGCAGAGGATTGTGTTCACTCCCAACAGCAGACAAAGAGCCAGGAAATAAAGGAAGGGAAGGTCACTGACGGACCCAAGTTGATTCAAAGCCTAAAAGTACATGCCTCTCTGCAAAGCAGTGAGAAAATCATAGGATGAACAGAAGCCATATGTGCAGCCCAGGAGGCCAAATATTGAGGGCTTTTTTTGCCTACTGGGCCCCAACACTTCCTGGTGGGTTCCCAGCAGGCAATCTGCATCTCCATCCACAGCAGGGCCACTCAGTGCCTCAGACCCACGTATAACACAGCATTAGCACAACCATAGTCTCTGTTTGGGACCCTAAGGGACTTGAAGGCACTCTCCTTCCCTAGGAGGGATTTATAATCACATCAGTTCATCTACACGAAATAGCATAAATAGAAAGAAATATTTTGCCTTGACTGTATATTGAAATGCACAGAGATGATTGGACTGTAACAGCCGGCTTGGTAGGCAATGGTACCGTCCCTTTGTCATTAAGGGTGGTGACCTGTAGTGTGGGAGTCCATGCTGGCGCCTGCAAAACCAGCTGTCGGAAAGCTGAAATGTGAAATGAACTTGGGATGTCACCCGTCCATGGCCGCCCATCCTGGTTGTGCACTGCATCTCTTTAGGACGACGGGCAGGTGCCAAGGAAAAGAGCAGCAATAGCACGATGGGTGTCGTGTTTTCTTTTTCCAAGCAGAGCCCAAGTTAGAAAGGCGGTGGGTGTTGCAAGGATCTGGAATTCACGGGTGAGCCCTGGAAGGCAACTCATTACACCTGTTGACTTGCAAACCTGTGCGTTTATGAGTTTGCATTGCTGGTCCCATTTGCTAGATGGAGGACGTTCAGTGGGACAAGCTCTAGACAAGACTTTAAAAACCTTGAGAAAATCACTTAGTTTCAGAGATGGTGTTACTTGAATCACTTTGAAAGGAGCCAGAGAGCGATGTTACTCATGTTCTTCTCTGCTGATGTAAGCCTAACAGAAGTGGCTCAAAGAACAAAATGGACACGGGTTTCCAGGCGCCAGACATGGTCTGGCATCCTTAAGTGTCCGTGGCGTCTGTCACCTGCGTCCCAGAGGTAAGAGAAGAGTGGCCACAGGGTTTCCCGCGCTCTGCCTCGCCAGGTGCTGTCCAACATCGACGAGCTGTTCGACAGGGCGGAGTTTTCCGCGGCCCCGGATCCCGGGTGGCCGGACTGCTTCAACAGTGGCGTATTTGTCTTCCAACCGTCCCTTGAGACGCACGGCCTCCTGCTGCAACACGCCACCGACCACGGCAGCTTCGACGGTAGGCGCGGGAAGCCGGAAGGGGCGGGAAGAGAATAGGGCGGTTTCCAGCACCCAGAGCCCTGTCCCTGCTCACTACCCCCAGATATGTGAATGGCACATCGAAATGAGTTGAAGACGCGTGTCAAAGAAAAAGGCCAGGCAGGGCGTTAGGAATAAGTGAAGTTCGTAAGTATGCAGCGTAGAAAACCATCCAAAGCACCACAATGAGTCGGAGGGAGGATTCCCCAATCCTGATTGTAGAGAAATGGGCAGGTAAACCTTTCTCTCAAGACCTGATAATAGATTTTTCCAGCATCACCGAGCGTATGATCTCCGCTGGACATCTTTAAGCCTGTGGTTGTAGAGAAAAAGCGGCTCTTGACAAGACTTAAATGACATGGCTTTGTTCCAATAAAACTTTATTTACAAAAACGGATGTAAACCTTGGTTGGCTAGCCCGGGATATAGAATAAAGTGACCAGGGAGAAGCCGATACTTGGTGAACAGGCTTTGATCGATGGGGAATGTGCTAGGACTGTTGTCCCGTCAAGGAAAATACTCGACTGATAAAGAATCGTCTCTGGGGAAGGGTGAGGGGTTGCATGCGTTGTGGGCAGAATGGAGAATTTTGGAGGCAACGTGTGGGCTTATTATCAATGGTCCGGGTTATGGGTGGAGGGTTTTGGAGAGAAAATGGGGTGTTAAGATCAACGGTATGGGCGATCACCCCCTTTTGAGACGAAAGGTCATGTTGTAGCGGGCAGAGAGAAGAAGCCTGACGGGACCTTGCGTGCACACGTGTATAGTAAGCGCTTCAAGCGCGTCTTGAATTCTCTGCGTGCTCTGTTCCATCACTTAGGGGCCGATCAAGGCTTACTGAACAGTTTCTTCAGTAGCTGGTCCACGGCGGACATCCACAAGCACCTACCGTTCATCTACAACTTGAGCAGCAACACGGCGTACACCTACAGTCCCGCCTTCAAACGGTACGTCCTCCGTTTTCTAGATCCTTCTAGACCAGCCGCCTTCCCCCAACCCTGTCTGTAGAATCTTTATCAGCTTCTGGCGTTTGGGTTAAAAACGTTAGATCCTCCCTCTGTTTGCCTTTTGCAATTTTAAATTATAGGGAGTCAAGGCAGAGTGTTTTAATGGTGGTAGTTCCCAAAGTGTGGTCCAAGGAACCCCCGAGGGGTTCCCAACATTTCTTTCGAATGTCTGCAAAGTCAAAACGACTTAAAAAAGAATTCTAAGATGTTATTTCTTTTACTCATTTTTTTTTCATGAGTGTATAGGGGCGTTTTATAGATACTCCGTGACATAATAAAAAATGTACTGAAAAGCCAGAAACCAAAAAACAATGTACTGAGTGGTCCATTGTTTTTTGGAAACAGTTATTTTTCATGAAAAACATGTGACATGAACATCGGCATCTCATAGGTTGATTGATTTCTAAAGAAGTGATTCCATCTATTTTCAGATTTTTCAGTCTTAATTTCCAGTGCAGTAAATATGTAGAGAGAATCCATGTGAAAACAACCAGGCTCTTGGTCCTTAGTGCTTTTTAAAGACTTCAAGATGTTCTGGGACCAAAATGTTTGACATTTGCTGCTGTGGGTGATGTTGTTATAAAGAAAAGTGAAAATCTGAGCAGAATGTAGGGAAAGAATAATTCTAGAGCATGCATTTAAATTTTTTTAATTATTTATTTTTGAGACAGAGAGAGAGATACAGAACATGTGTGGGGGAGGGGCAGAGACAAAGGGAGACACAGAATCTGAAGCAGCTCCAGGCTCTGAGCTGTCAGCACAGAGCCCGACATGGGGCTCAAACTCATGAACTGTGAGATCATGACCTTAGCTGATCTAGGCGCCCCTAGAGCGTACAGTTTTAACAGGGGACAGACAGCGACCAAGGAGCAGAAATTGGTCCTTGGGGACTGGAAACATCTTGCTCTTTTTAATGTATAAACCAGAGACGTGAATACAGAACATGGATTATAGTGCCAAGATAGTATTAACATTTCATGGGAAGATGATTATGGGAAAAATGTTTAAGAAGGTTGAGAGGAGAGAACTCATTCTCCACAGGAGAGAACTCAGTGTTCTCATCTGAATCCTGTGTTGTCTTCTATAAAAGTGATTTTATGTTGTCCCTCTTGTTTTAAGGAGATGATATTTTGGGCTACGTACCATACCATCCATCTTTATAAGATGCTTGATGGATTCTTCTGTTTTGGGGGGAATAGCCCAATGGGTTATGATTATGTTTCTTGGTATGCAGGAAATGAAATATAGCAAATGTTGAGTATTTAAACCAGTATCTTTTTTTAAAAATTTTTTATGTTTTATTTATTTTTGATACAGAGAGAGACAGAGCATGAGAGGGGGAGGGGCAGAGAGAGAAGGAGACACAGAACCGGAAGCAGGCTCCAGGCTCTGAACTAACTGTCAGCACAGAGCCTGATGTGGGGCTCGAACCCACAAACATGAGATCTGACCTGAGCCGAAGTCGGAGGCTTAACCGACTGAGCCACCCAGGCACCCCTAAACCATTATCTTTTTAAAAAAATTTTTATTATTTATTTTTGAGAGAGAAAGGCAGAGCATGGGTTGGGGAGGAATAGAGAGACAGGGAGACACAGAATCGGAAGCAGGCTCCAGGCTCTGAGCTGTCAGCACAGAGTCCAATGCGGGGCTCGAACTCACAAACCACAAGATCATGCATGACCTAAGCTGAAGTCGGATGCTTAACCAACTGAGCCCCCCAGTTTCTGTCTTGGACACGTCTTGCGGTTGTGGGATGCTTTCCGTCCATATGTGGTCACTTCCAAATAGAACGTGGGATGCTTTGCATTTTCTCCCCAGATTCGGTTCGAGTGCGAAGGTCGTGCACTTTCTGGGGCCCACGAAGCCGTGGAACTACAAGTACAATCCGCAGACGGGCTCGGTGCTGGAGGATGGCTCCGGGTTGGAGAACCAGCACCAGACGACCTTCCTGAACCTCTGGTGGACCGTCTACCAGCACAGTGTCCTACCTCTTTATGAGAGCTTCTGGGATGTGTCTCCAGGACACGGCGTAAGCGGGTGCTGTCCCCTGAGGACAGGAGTTGGGCACGTGTGTACACACTGCGTGATGCATATGGCCGCCTGCCTTCTAGAAATTCACCCTCCTGGGTCCACCTGCTGTAGTTCATAAAGGAGGCTGAACATAGAGACACCCTGTGTGGTGCTGGTTGTTTTTCTTTCCCCTCTGGCTCCGAATCATGAATGTTTCATGAGCCAGAGTGTCGCTGGGATTTGCAGAATTCGTGCATAAATAATTTCAATTAGCTGCCTTCATCAGGGAGAGTCACTTGCACATCAGGGGCCATGGATGATTGATGGCCGTGTTGTGCGAGGAGGCACTTTGCAGTTCACATCATCAGTTGAAATCACTGTTGGGGTATACCGTGGAAGCGTTTTTGCTAAAAGTGGTGGTTGACACTGATTTGTCTGTTTTTAAATGTCACATAACCGTTATCACACTAAATAACGGCGTCTGTGCGGTAACCATTATCGCACCAAATAATGGTGTCTGTTCGGTAATCGTTATTGCACTAAATAACGGCGTCTGTTCGGTAAGCGTTATCGCACCAAATAACGGTGTCTGTTCGGTAACCATTATCGCACTAAATAACGGCGTCTGTTCGGTAAGTGTTATCGCACCAAATAATGGTGTCCGGTAACCTTTATTGCACTAAATAACGGCGTCTGTGCAGTCCGCTGATGGGAGGTGCCTTTTGAGAGAGCTTTTCGAATTCGGCCCCAGCAACTTTCTCACGTGATTCTTGCCTACCAGCTCCTTTAACGGGAGATTGCTCGAGACCCCCCAGTCACCTGTTGTATCCGCTGACCTTTGGAGGTGTCGCGTGGCCGGCAGCCCCCACGGCCCTGGGGGCTCTCTCTGTCGGTCAGGGGGTGCTGCAGTGTGTTTCCAGAGCACTTATCTCTGCACAGCCGGCTCTGGAGACGGATGGCTCGTGCATAGGTCCTTGGGGTCTGGTTTCCCAGGTTTGCGTGCATTCGCCGGGTGAGGCTATGTTTAAGGGGTGCAAACATTCCAGTTGGGGAGCACCTGACATGCAGAGCATGCTGGGAGTCCTGGGGTCCCCAGGGCAGCTGGAGAGTTGAAAACCCAAGAGGAGGAGGACTTAGCACGCATGTGTATCTTTCTGCAGGCTGGTGTTGGAGAGCCCAGTGCAAAATCAGTGGATCGCTCCAGCCCGCCTCGGCCAGCCCAGGGCCCTTCGGAGGATACTGCAGTCACGGAGGACACCCTGCCGTCACCCAAGGGATGCCATTCGGAGGATGTGAGTACTCAGGTCCACACAGATGTGAAGGGAGAGGCAGATGCGGGCTTCCCGAGGAGACAGAGCTGAGAGCCTGCTTTTGGGCTCCATTGAGGGGGGAGCAGGGACCGTCTGCAGGGTGCCCACGGTGGGGGCTGGGGGCTCCGGTTCACGTGGGTCCTTACAGAGTTTTACGTTGGGAGCTCCTGGTTCATGTGGATCCTTGCACAGTTTTATGTGGGGGGGGGCTCCTGTTCACGTGGATCCTTGCAGTTTTACGTGGGGGGGCTCTGGTTCACGTGGATCCTTGCAGTTTTACGTGGGGGGGGGCCTCGTGGTTCACGTGGATCCTTGCACAGTTTTACTTGGGGGGGGCTCCAGTTTACGTGGATCCTTGCACCCGTGGGGTACACCAAACGATGGTCGCTCTCCAACACGTGTGCATCCTAATTCTGGGAAATGAAAATGCGACCTCCTATGGATGAGGACTTTGCGATAAGATGATCCGAGCAAGATGGAGACAGGAAGACGCAAGTTTTGCGGGCGTTGGAGGAACGTGGCCACAGGCCAGGGTGGCCGTGTCTCCGGAAGCAGGAGAAGGCCAGGAAACGACCCCTCTGGGAGGTGCCGGAAGGAGCTGGAGGCCTCCCACCCCTGGGTCCCGCCCAGCGGCCCCCGTGGGGGCCCCTCTCATGCAGAACTGAAGACCGGCCAGGCTGCGTCTGGTCTTCACTCTGAATGTGCACCAGACATGGTGTTTGCGGCAGCGGCCAGAGCGAGCTCACAGGCACCCTGAGCTCCGGGTTGCTGTCTCTGCCTGAGATTAGGGGCCCCCCAAACTTTCATGTTCAAGAAGCATCCGCTGCACCCCACCTTGAACACGGCTGCCGGTTACACGGCTCTGCGTCTGGAGCATTTTCACCAGACCCGTGACGTGGATGTGACTTGGAAATGCCCCGGGGATCCGTGTGGTCCCTTCCACTGAGCCCAGATTTGCAGGACTCTGTCCTCGGAGGAGAGAAGGGAAGCCACATCCCTTTGCAGACGGGTAATCCCACAGGACGCTATGCTTTGTCCATCCCCAGCTCCGAGGGAACATGTTGGGATAATGTCTGGTGTTGGACGGTTTCTGGATTTTAATCCTCACATTGAAAGGTGTTTTCAGTCCCTGTAATTTCTCACTGGAATTAACAGGAGGGTGTAGCTGGGGAGGGAGCTGGGGAGTGGGTTCACGGACGGCGAATTTTTCTGTGCGCTTCACACAGCTTCAGGAGCGCGGTTTCTCAGTGAGAAGAAAAGATGTTTAAATTAAAAAATATATATTTGCTTATTTTTGAGAGAGAGCGTGAGCAGAGGAGGGGCAGAGACAGAGGGACACACAGAGTCCAAAGGAGGCTCCAGGCTCTGAGCTGTCAGCACAGAGCCTGACGCAGGGCTCGAACCCACAAACCGTGAGATCATGACCTGAGCTGAAGTCGATGCTCAACCGACTGAGCCCCCCAGGCGCCCCGTGAAGAAGCGATGTTTAACTTTTAGCAAACATTCTTGTGGACGGCACTCTGCAGTTTATGACAGCACAAATCAATTACACTGGGGCAACGTGAGGCATTAATCGTTTTTGAGTTGTGATTTCCATCCACTCGAATGAATGGAAAAGACGGTTGGGTCAGTACGGTGAAGACAGAGGTCGTACAAGATGAGATTCCCCTGGTTTCTGATGCCTCCTGAGGGTACACGGAGCCTCGTGTACCCTGGACGTGGTCCCGGGAAGTGCCACGCGTGACCTCGTGCCTTAAATAAATGGCGTCTGCTCATGGCGTGAATGCAAAGAATCGGTTGGTTACGGCTCTTGTGCTACATGCAGACTGTCTACGCTTCCTATGCCAGCCGCCATGCCTATAATGGTCTTTAAGGAAATGCAATGTTCCCACAAGACGTCTCAAGGACACTTGGACTCTATTTAAAAGTCTTGCTCGCTGCAGCTGGGCAGCCATGTTCTCCTCGCCTTGGACCCTGGTGGTCCTGGTTCTTGGGTCCCTGGACTCGGACACAGTATCCCCACCAGCTTTCATCGGCGTCCGTGCTCCAGAAGGCAGAGTGTGATACATCTCAGCCTCCATAACTGTACAAGCCAGCCTCTCCTAATGCATCCCTGTAAGTCTGTGTAGGTCCCACAGGCTCTGTTTCTCCGGAGAACGCGGAGTCCTACACCAGCCATCTTTCAAATTCCCAGTTACCTCATCTTAGTCTCGTTGCATCATCTGATGGTTCGAATTCACCGTTTTCTAGCTTTGTCTGAATGAGCATCGCCGAAAAGGATTTCTCCCCCTGTGGATGGGGCCAACGTGATGGATCCAATCGTCTTCTCCTTCCTGTGGCCACCACCTGCTTCCAAAGACCGCACCCTGTTTCAGAAGCCCGTGTACGCGTCTTCCGGATTCATTGGCCGCTCACGGGACCCTATGGGCTGTCACCGGTGCTGAAGATCAAGGAGCCCAGTGCAGACATTTATTTATTTATTTACTTATTTATTTTGAGAGACAGAGACAATGTGAGCAGGGGAGGGTCAGAGAGAGAGGAGACACAGAATCCGAAGCAGCTCCAGGCTCTGAGCCGTCAGCACAGAGCCCGACACAGGGCTCGAACTCACGAACCGTGAGATCATGACCTGAGCTGAAGTCAGACGCCTAACCAACCGAGCCACCCAGGCGCCCCAGTGCAGACATGTTGCAGAAACTCTAGGAGGGAAGAACCATCAGGAGACTCGAACCCTGTGTCCAAGCTGTGTTCACCTCCAAGGAAGCAGAACGGTGTTCACGTTGCAAAGACCACTTTGGTTTCCGAAAAGAGTCATCTTCACGTCGGGTTCACTAACTTCGATTTCCTTGACGGCTCTGAGTTCTCTTGGCGTCTCCTCCGTACCTTCGTGTTGGCTTCGTCGTCGTTGGCAAACCTGTGCCCGGTGAGGTGGACGGTGGAAACCACAGGACACATGTCCCCCAGCAGCAGCCCAGTCATCGGGGACAGTGGCTCCATCCATGTCACTCGACGGTGCTGTGTGGGCCAGTGTGCGGTGGCCCCAAACCCTACCGCATCCTCAAGGGGTGGAGAGTGGCAGGGAAAGATCTGAAGAATCGGACAAAAGTGGGTTGGGGACAAGTCCGGGTACAGGCCACCATCTTCCTGCTCTCAGTGGATTTGAGCCCAAGGACACGGGTCCGTAGAAGGGAGGGGACTCCAGGGGGTAGGGGTGGCGCGTGCTCGGTTCAGGATGCGCACCTAGTGCTCACAGGTCCTGGCGGAACTCGGATCTGTGCTCTTGGCGGCTGTCCCCGGCCTGGCCGCACTGCCGCCCAGCTCCGCGCCCCTGCGTCCCGCACATCTGCCAACGGCAGGTGCGCGCACTGAGTGCCGTGTGTGCTCACTGCCGAGGCAGGAGCGCAGAACGACCACCTGCCGGTGTGACTTGGGGTCGGATTCAGGTCCTCAGGAGGAGGGGTCCTCCCTACGACCCGCAGAGGCAGGGAGGCCAGGCCTCCGGCTGGTCTGCTCAGATGTGTCGTGAGGACCAGGGAGGCGCCGCCTCTGAGGGTCCGAGGGAAAGACGGTGGGACCCTGGTGAGCTCTCTGCGTCCTGGACGCTCAGAGGAAAAGGGGCTCCGGGAGGAGCACGCTGAGCATCCCTTCCGTGCGCCGTATTTCCCAGGAAGAAGACAGGGATCCCGAGGGAATGGGCAGCGGGGCAGGGGGGGAAAATGCAGACCCAACCTGAGCGGGGGATCGCTCTGGCCGCCTGGAGCTCGAGGTTCCTGCGGTGCCTGCTTCGTTCTTCCATCCCCCGTCCTGTCCTAGGGATACAGGGCTGCGGTGATTGATAGTTAAAGAAATTCCAGAGGCTTAACAGAAGCCCAGGAAGGAAGGGAAGGAAAAATAAGACAAAAACAGAGAGAGAGGCGAAGCATAAGAGGCTCTTAAATACAGACAACACGCTGAGGATTGGTGGGTTGGGCGGTGGGGAGAGATGGGGGATGGGCGTGGAGGAGGGCACCTGTTGGGATGAGCACTGCGTGTTGTATGGAAGCGATGAATTACAGGCGTCTCCCTCTGGAACCGAAACGACGCTGTATGTTAGCGAACTTGACAGTAAACAAATTAAAAAAATAAATCAATTCAATAAAATTAAAAAAAATAAGTTAACTCAATAAAATAAAATGTTCTACAGCTAGCTTTAAAAAGTAAAAAATACAGGCACCTGGGTAGTTCAGTCAGTTAAGTATCCGACTTCGGCTCAGGTCGTGATCTCACAGTTCGTGGGTTCGAGCCCCGCGTCGGGCTCTGTGCTGACAGCTCGGAGCCTGGAGCTGCTTTGGATTCTGTGTCTCCCTCTCTCTGTGACCCTCCTCTGCTCACACTGTCTCTCTTTCTCTCAAAAATAAGTAAAAACATTAAAAAGAATTTTTAAAAAAGTAAAAAATAAAGCCTCAGTGGCCTGCGTCTCTGATGGTGAGCATGTGACTCTAGAAGCCATGAATTCCTCACACGTGGAAAAGGACGAGACGCATCCCCAAACTGTATTCCTGAAGGCAGCATTGCTCCCGGTTACCTAACTCGAGCGTAAAGAAGGACTTGAAAGAGAAGCACAGAGGGAAGGGTGCTGCCCCAGGAACTGAAGTCTCTTCTCTCGAAAGTCATTGCACAACATCACTGCCACCTGCCGGGCATGTATTGAATTATTGACTCTGGGTCTGGAGCCCAGTCTAAAAAGAAAAAAGATACGGATGCCTGGATGGCTCAGTCGGTTGAGCATCTGACTTCAGCTCAGGTCATGATCTCACGGTCCATGAGTTCGAGCCCCACGTCGGGCTCCGTGCTGACAGCTCAGAGCCTGGAGCCTGCTTCCGATTCTGCGTCTCCCTCTCTCTGTGCCCCTCCCCCACTCACCCTCTTTCTCTCTGTCTGTCTCTGTCTCTCTGTCTCAAAAATGTACAAACATTTAAAAAAAAGATAATCTTCATAAATTTCTATAAATGTAACAAGAACTGTGTCCTGACCTTGGGCTCCTTATGGAAGACAGGAGCGTTTGTAAATATGGCAACAATATTGACAACTAGGTATCTTCAAAAGTTATGGCCGAAGCTCTAATTTTCTTCCCATGTAGATGGATGGATTAGGGAAATATATTTCCCATTTATTATTTTCTAACCCAAGTGTTTTGTCCTCCAGTGTCTTGGGTGGGGGAATGTAGGTAATGAAAAGATGAGGAATGCCCTTTAGTTTTTTGAAGTTATTGGCTGTTTTTATTGTTTGTAGAACTTTCTTTCTTTCTTTCTTTCTTTCTTTCTTTCTTTCTTTCTTTCTTTCTTTCTTTCTTTCTTTCTTTCTTTCTTCTTTCTTTCTCCCTTCCTTCCTTCCTTCCTTCCTTCCTTCCTTCCTTCCTTCCTTCCTTCCTTCTTTTCTTTCTTTTCTTCCTTCCTTCCTCTTTATTTCTTCTTTCTTCCTTCCTTTCTTTCTTTCAAGTTGAGGGATAGCATATGTGTTAAAAAAGACACACATGATAAGTATATATCGTGATGCATTTTCAGACTAAAAAAAACCCCTAAGTAGCCCCAATCCGGACCTGGAAATTCATCGCAAAAGACCCCTTTCACCCTCCCAGTTGCTGGGAGATGCTATCCTGACCTTGACCCATTCGACTTCCTTGTGAGTCCTTTTGAGCTCCATATGGATGGAATCCTACGGTATGTTCTTTCTAGTCTGGTCTCCTTCACTCGACACATTTATGAGGTCTGTCCGTCTTGCCGAGTGAATCGGTAGTTGGTTTATTCTCGTGGGCTGCATAATGTCCTCATCGATTCTAGTGGTGACGGACACTAGTTTGGGTGAGACAGACGCCGCCGCTGAGACCAGCCTCGAGCATGCGCGGTGCTGGCCTTGCACACGCATTGTTGGAGAAGTGGTACTTGAGGGCGGGGCCGTTAGATCACGGAGAATGCTTTTATGGGCCCTCTGTGTTAGTGGATTCTGCCAAGGATTTGCCACGTGGCTGCCCCCGTGGTGAGAATTTTAATCTGCATGTATGAAATGAGGTTGAATTCACTTGAGCCAAGTTTTAGATGCTTACCAAGCTGTGACTCTTTTGGAAACGCGCATTTGAAATTTTGAACATTTTTCTTCTCCAGCGTTTCCTTTTTTTAAAGTTAATCTTAAAAACGTGTACATGTTCCAGACACAAGCTCTTTTTCGGTGGTACATACTTTCTCCACCTCTGTTACCTTCTGAATCCCCAAATGGCAGGCTTCGAGGCGCAGAAATTCCGAGCTTAGGCAGGCTTTAACATTTCCTTTATGAATAGTATGTTTTATTTACTGTCTAGGGAGTCTGTCCCAAAACTAAGGTCATGAAGATAATCGCTTTGCACATCTTAACAGAATTTTTATTCTTTCTTCCTTTTCTATGTAAGTGTATAATCTACCTGCAATGGCTGCTGGGTAATGAATGACCTTGGGGTCAACATTTATTACTATTATGCATGGATCTGTAAATAACTCAGCACGGGCTCCCGACAACGCTGTTATTTCCCTACTCTTTCTCGTGTTTCCTTTGCCATCAATCCTGTGCCCACGTGTGGATGGATTTATTTTCAGATTCTATATTCCTTTATCTTTCCCTTCCTTGCACCAGTAACATACTGCCATGATGACCATGGCTTAAAAAAAATTTTTTTAAGGTTTATTAATTTTTGAGAGACAGAGAGACAGAGCATGAGCAGGGGAGGAGCACAGGGAGAAGGAGACACAGACTCTGAAACACACTCCAGGCTCTGAGCTGTCACCACAGAGCCCAACAGGGGGCTCAAAGCCATGAACCATGAGATCATGACCCGAGCCGAAGTCAGATGCTTAACCAACTGAGCCACCCAGGTGCCCCGACCATGGCTTTAAAATAAGTCTTATTACTGGTCATGGAAGTATCTCAACTTTTTTCTTCTTTCCCTGCCTCTTCTAAATTTCCTTTAAATTTCCATGTATTAGGATCAACTTCACAGTGTCTTGGAAAAAAAAAACAAACAGTCTTCTGCAATTTTGGCCGGCACTGCATTGAATCTACAGATCGGTTTTAGAAGGTTTAATGTCACCAAACTGTTGTCTTCCACTCCATGGACTTAAGTATATTTCTACTTAGATCTTTAATTTCTTTCAGTATGTTTAATTTTTTAGTAGAGATCGTACATGCACTTTACTGGACTTATTCCTAATTTTTGGTGTGTTTTGAGCCTACTATAAATAGCATCATTGTAAAAACAAATTGGCTTCCTGGTTGATGTGGGTATTACTAAATATTTATGCATCAACAGATTCTGCCTCGATTCTTTTGGTCAATCTACATGCATAATCACATCATCTGCAAGTGAAAAACTGTGCCGGAATTTCTTAAAAGGTCACTCATAAATCTATGACGTACCTTCATTTTGGGCCATATTTTACTGGACGTAGAATTCTCCTCTGGGTGTCCGTTTCACAAGGGCGCTCTGAAAATGTTTGTTCATCTTCTGACCTACATGATTTCTCAGCAATTTCATCTCCCGGTCTCTTGTTTCTGCACTTGAGGGCACTTCTTTTCTTTGTTCTGGCTGCTTGTAAGATTTCTCTCTTGGGCTTTGGTCACGTCTGTTTCATAATGACGGCTCTGGCTTTGTTCTTCTTTGTATTTGTCTTACTTGGAGTGTGTAGCATTTCCGGACCCCGTGCTCCTTTTCTGCATTCTGTCTTTCACGATTTTCTCTCTCTGTTTCCTTCCTTCTCCCCCTCACTTATCCTTTTGTTATTCTAATGACATCTTGAATATAACTTTTTGTGATGTCGCTTATGTCTGTGATTCACTTCTATACATTTTCCTCCCATCTGGCTTTCGATGCTTCATTCTACGGGGCTATTGTCCAGTTAACTGATCTCCTCTTTACCTGTGTTTAATCAGTTGTTAAACTGTATCCTGAACACTTAATTTCACTTACTGTGGGTTTTTTAGTTTATTTGAGAGAGAGAGAGGCAGAAAGAGAGGGGGACAGAGAGATCCCAAGTAGGCTCTCTGCTGACAGCATCGAGCCTGATGCAGGGCTTGAACCCACAAACTGTGAGATCAGGACCTGAGCCGAAGCTGCATACTTCATGGACGGAGCCACCCAGGCGCCCCAGTTACTGTATTTTTAATTCCAGTAAACAGCAAATATTTAATAGGACAGTTTCTGGACTCCCTTGAAATTCTCCAACTTGCCTCTTTATTTCGCTTAAAGTGTTTCCGAGCCTTGGTTTTCGTGCCTGTCTGATACGTCATGTATGTGGATTTCATGTTCGTGTGGTTTGATTTTGTTTCCTCTTGCTCTTCGTTCATTGGGTCTTGTCTTGGTCTGTGCTGGTTGATTTTGGATAGCCTGCAAGGCATTGTACATGGAAGAATTGCCTGGGTCATGGGAAGCTCTGACTCATATCATCTTCATCCAGAGAGCATTGTGTTCTGTTTTGCTTTTGCTGGCGGGAAGACTTCATACTGGTGGTTTGCCCACGCCCTGTCAGAGGTTGAGCGGGTGTGAAATCGGGCTTCTGTGTTTCTAAGAGCTGCTCTCTTCCTGGGTTTAGTGAAATCCCACTAAACACAGTCCCTCCTGGACATCTCATCATTTATGGGTTCCTCAGCCTCGTGGCCCTGCTGAACTCTGGCCACATTCTTCTCGATAGCCTGTTGGTGGCCTCGAGGGGAAATGAGATGCCAGATGGATGTATAATATTCATCTTAGAAGCTCAGGCCAGCCCACCTGCATGGTTTGTGCAGTGTGTTTGCAGGGGGAGTTGGGAAATGCGTCGGCGTTCTGGAGCCTGTGGCTGGCCGGTTAGCTTAGTCTTGCAGCTCTTTGCAGCACCCAGCCTGTGGGTGCAAGCTTGCTTCCCGATTGTGAATTGGTCAGGCTTGCTGTGTAACAAACAGCCCCAAATAAGGAAAAAAGTCTATGCCCGGGTCCTGGTCAGCTGTGGTGACCAAGAAACGCGTGGCCTCCGTGCAGTCATCGGGGGTCCAGGATGCACCTGTTCTGGTCCAGCTGCTTCTTGCGCCTCCTTTCTCGGCTCCAGCTCCCTGAGAGAGAAGGAGGCTGTCTTGCCGTGGTCAACCATTGCACACAATGCGGTGTGCTGTCTCCTGTGCACCAGGGACGACCTTGGCTGTGTACCGTCCTTGGAAGAGTTGGGAAAATAGTCACTCAAATTGCTTTATGTCGGGGTTTGTTTTCTGGTGCAACTCCAGGTGAAGTAGGTTGGAGGGATCCTGTCCTTCCCCTGACCCTTGAGTGACGAGGGTAAGGAACGGGTGTCCTGTCTTCCTGGAGGCGAGTGTCATGACATCTCCTCCGTGTGGGTGACAAGTCACCGTGTGTCTCCACTTTGGGGCAGGGTGGCTGGGGTGTGTGAGCCCGAGATCGCGGAGTAGACAGAGGCGTTGGTGAGTCCGGCACGCTCTGCCCCCCATGTCTCCCTAGCTGGGCTGCCTTTGTATCGCGGATGCAGGAAGAACGAGGTGGGTGTTTTCAGATATTTGCAGGAGGCTTGACCTAATTTGCTTTTCTTTCTCTTTTTATAACAGACGATAGGGTGGCCTGAACTTGAGACTTCCACTGGAGTGAGGTGTGACCCATTCCCACCACCCTCCCCCCCATGGGCAGACTTCACAGAGACCCAGACCTCCTCGGTACCTCATTTACACTCCTTGCGCCATCTCTGTTCTCCTACTGCTGTTTTCTCGTCATGTCCTGTCTCTCCGTCCCAAAGGAGATTCCTCATGCCTTTCTGCTTTGTCGCATGACCTTTCTGAATGGTTTTCCTCTCCTCAAACACGTTGTGTGGTGACGAGTCTATAAGGACCTGGGTGTCTGTTCAGATTTTTCTTTCCTCCTCCATCTTTCTGTTTTCCGTTGGTCATTTGGTTACTCCATTTTCCTTTAGGAAGAATTAGAAATGACAAAGATGTAACATCACCATGACATATATCTTCTCCCATTTTTTTAAATAAAAAAATTTGGTAGGATTTTGGACCCATGTATTTGGACCCATCAGTAGTGAAGGATGATGCGTCCTACCCTGTTTTTTTCTAAATCTGGCCTCATGAATCTGGGCCGCCATTACTTTGCAGCCTCAGAAGATTGAACTCAGAGACTGCTCTGTTCCCTGAGAGGACCAGCATTTACGCCAACGGGCATGGGGTATAACTTTTAGTCAACCCTTGGATGACACAGGGTTGCTACATGTGTCCACCTACACACAGAGTTTTTCAATAAATGTATTTTCTCTTCCGTAATGATGGTCTTAATCACATTTTATTTTCTCCAGCTTACCTTACTGCAAAAATACAGTATAGAATACATAGAACGTGGAAAATATGTGTTGATCGACTTTGTGTGTGATCCCTAAGGCTTGTCGTCAACAGTTAGTTGGTAGTAGTAACGTTTTGGGGGAGTCCACAGTTATACGTGGATTTTTGACTGTGTGCTGGTCAGTGTCCCTAACCTCATGTTGTTCAGGGGTGAACTCTGATTGAATCCCTCTCTGAAAAATTAGCTTCCACGTCCCATAAGAATTTACGGCATCTCGTTTTGTGCTAGAAACGTTGGTGTCCGGGGAGAAGTTGGGGGTGCTGGAGCCCACCTTTCTAGACGTTGCAGAACAGGCCATTTAGCACGACACGTTCATTTGACCTTATGTTCCCCTGGCAAAGAGCTCTCTGTCCTTGTGGTTAAGCCTGTCGTCGCCCGAAGCCGTCCACAGACTAACGATGCACTGGTTGTGTTTCTAGCAGCCTGCGGATAAAGCAGACAGCGGCCCATCTGTGGAAACCGTGGAGCCGAGCCAGGAGCCCCCTGTGGATGTCAGCGGGGACCCCGGTCCTCAGGATGCTTTGGAGGTGGTACCCTAAGTCTCTTGTCTGGCGCTCCTGGTGGATGCTGCCATTTCTGGGGCCAGCAGTGTCATGCATCAACCGCTACCTCAGTTTCCAGCCTGTCTTTCTTGGACTAAGACTGCACCAGCCTCTCTTGGTGCTTCTGACCCATGTCTCTGTTTGCCTGGGCTGCTTGGGGTCACTTTCTTTCCCATCCTTAAGCACGGTGGCCTTTCTCTCCTTCAAACACTGTTCTGCAAAAGTTAATTGACCGTCAGGGGCTTTGCTGTTTCTCCGTATGGGCAGCATGGGAACCAATGCTGAGGTCGCCATTGTCTCAATTGAAGACGATAAAAGAAAAATCTGAGGGCAAACGCTTCTGATCCCAAAAGCCCATGTACTGCTTCCCTCCGTCTTCTGGAACGTTCTTACATTGTCTTCTTTCTGTGCATATATTTAATGAGAGCAATTGCTGATTTTTTTTTTTCTAACAGTGATGGAATGACACCTTTGGTCTTTAAGAATAGTTAATATGGCGCTAGAACTGGGCGTTGGGTCTCTGATGAGCATACTGAAGGTGCTTCTTAGTCCGTTTGAGCAGCTGTAGCAGAATACGGTACATGGTGGGGCTGACGCACAAGATACCTTTCTTTCTCAAAGTTCTGGGTGGCGGAAGTCCAAGATGAAAGTGAGATCCGCTTCCTGGTTCATGGACGTTGGTCTGCCTCCTGGTTCATGGACGCCTGTCTGCTTGCTGTGTTCTCACAAGGTGGGAGGGATGAGGGAGCCCTCTGACGTCCCCTTTGTAAGGACACTAACCGCATTCATGGGGACTCCGCCCTTACCACCTGGCCACTTCCCGAAAGCCGTGCGTCCTGATACCGTCCTATTGGGGGTTGTAGGAATCTGGGGGAACAACAATATTTAGTTTATAGCAATATTTCGAATATGGCTTATCGTATAATACACATTACAGTCTGCACGATGCCTTTCCTAGCAATCACCACTGGAGAGAGCGTGAACGCTTCATCTCCCTCTACGTTAAGGTGGTAAATGCCTGATGCAGTATTTCGAACTGCATTCTAGAGCGGTGGGTGCCGAGGTTTCTTCTGAAATTCTGCTGGTTAGTATGTGGAACGTGAGCCATGCAACTCATGCAATATGGCTTTGGGGTTCTGTGATTCAGATAAATAGTGTGTAGGGGGTACCACGGTTTGCGGGTGCCGCTCTGCAGACCTTACAGAACAGCTCGGCTGTGTGGTGGGTTTGGGACGGTTGGTGAGTTCATTACCTTCTCTGAGCATCCGTGAGGGGGAGGGGGGAAGGGAGGGAGGTCCCAGCTCGGAAAGCAGGGGAAGGGGTGGGGATTAGACCTAGGAGTGGTCGGCAAGAATGCAGGGTTCGTGCCTGGCTCATGAGGATGAGCACCAGCCCTGTCAGCCCGGCTGGTCTTGGGCGGCATAAGACCACCATCTTCCCGGGCGTTCACTTTCTCCTCCAACGTGTGTCTCTGCCGTGGTGCGGACGACGCTCAGTATTTTGTGTCACTCCCTGTGTCGTAAAGTCCAGGGACTTTCTGGTTTTCTCAGACACCTACCTCCTTTCGTGATCACGGCTGATGCACTCAGGTTCGCTGTTTGTGTGGAGATAGTGGGATGTGTGCGACGGGTCCTGTTAATTCCAGAAAGATTTTGTTCTCAGAGAAGCACTGAAGCTGCATCCAGGTGCTCACAGAGGAAAGAAGGTATCCTGGAAAAGACCTTTTTTCCCCACTCTTGCTGTTTCCTTGACCAATAGGATGGGTTGAACCCAATGCATGGGAACAAGAGTAGAAACAGAATGCTTTCCAAACAAACTCATCACAAACACGGCTGCAAATGCAGTAGAAAGTACCATAGCCCGGTGACCTCAAAGTTCTGTCTTTTATAAAATGTATATTTATTTATTTTGGGAGAGGCAGACAGGGCTAGCAGGAGAGGGACGGAGAGAGAGAGAATCCGAAGCAGCCTCTGCACTGTCAGAGCAGAGATTGACTCGGGGATTCAAAGTCATGAACCATGAGATCATGCCCTGAGCTGAGATCAAGAGTTGGACAGTTAACAGACTGACCCATCCAGGCGCCTCCAGTGGCCTCAAAATTCTAAATTAGCCATCTGGCAGCCATTAGGATCCTGTTGACACATAGTGTCTTGGGAATACTGAATCGCCTTTAATGTGTGTGTGTGTGTGTGTGGTGTGTGTGTTATGACCACATGCACATTTTTAGACATCTTTTTCTAATTCTTGGTAAGAATTTTTGAGAGCAAACATATTTACTCGTTTTGTTGACCCAACTGAGTGCCCAACAAAAGGGGTGTGTGTGTGTCTGTTTGCACATCTCTATATGTGGGTCTATATGTGGTCTCATTTTTTTTTTTTTTTTTGCTCTAATGAGGTAGAAACCCTACCATTTCTGAGCAGAAAACCACTGGGGTTGTTGTTTCAATGGCTTTGCCAGGCTGTCCAAACTACATACTCTTTATTCACATAAGGTGAACATTCTGTTGATCTCACGGAGTTTGATTGTATGTGGTGATTGAGAACATTGAGGTTTTGGGTGAGTTGAAGCATTAAATCAGTCCTGATGTGTGTCTCAAAGGTTCAATGGCAATGAAAACACTTACCGAAAAGTGAGCCCAAGTGCCATGATACTTTGTAAGACGGCACACAGTGCGGCCAGCACGGGCATCTTCTCCGAGCACTGTGTGGAATGCAGCATGTTTCTTGTTTGGAAGAGCTGAGATTCGTTTGTAGGACCGGTGGCTAACGCAGAAGTGGTGTTACGTCCGTGTGGGCTGCACCGACCGTGTCCTGTCTCCTCGTCTTCTGCAGGTGGACCTGGCCGTGTCCGTTTTCGAGATCTCCATCAAAGAGAAGGTCAAGGCGCTGAGCCCCGAGGAGGAAAGGAGGCACTGGGAGGAGGGGCGCATTGACTACATGGGGAAGGACGCCTTCGCCCGCATCCAGGAGAAGTTGGACCGCTTTCTGCAGTGACTGATGGACAGGGCGTGCTGCCCAGCGTGCAGGTGTCGGCGGTGAGCTGTTGCATGGTCCCGTTGCACGGACATCTCCTCCAGGCCCTTCAGACGGAACCGGAGTTCAACCATGTGCCTCTATTTACGGCTGACTCACCTGAGTGCCTCAGAAATAACGTACCCCGCTTGAAGCCGTCCCCAGTGCCCCCCCGAGGTGAGCTGTCCTTGCCTTCTTGGCTGCCTCCTCTGAGAAGTCCGTTCTTCTCAGCAGACGGGAGCAGCAGTAAACTTGTGGTAGACCCTTGCCCATGCCCTCTGCTCTGGCTCCAGGGAGTGCCGAAATCCGCCTTTTGCAGGTGCTACCCCGTCTGTCCTACGTGGGGTTAGACATCACTGCACCTTGACCTCTGCCCGTAAGCTGATGACGCCGTATACGCATTCAGGAACCCTCAAGCATGGAAAGCTCTTTCCCCGAGGACTAGGTAGACGCTCAGACGGCTTGAGGGCGAGGCTCCCGTAGATTGTGCAGAGCGCGTCTGAGAAACCCTACAGCTGTTTCTTTTCTGCAAAACCCAACGGGACTGCCGAGTGCCGTTGACTGACGCTCAATGGGGGAAATGATAGAGCTGATGGCAGGGACAGTCTAGGTGGCTTGGGAGATAGAGCGTCTTCTCAGTTTGGGAGAACCAAGGGTTCATGCAGTGCAGGTGTTCTGGTGACGCGTCTTGTACACCAAGAGGATCTCCAGAAGTGCTTTGCTGAGAGGCAGTCTGTGCCCCTTGACTGTGTGACGCTGGATATCATCACTACCTCAGCCTACAAAACGGGTCCAGTCACCGTGTTCTCCATGTCAACGCTGCTGTTTTGGGAACAATTCTCACTTTTATGAGACAGGACGCTTTACTCCATGAGAAATCCTCATCTCCAGAAGTGTCCTGGTCTTACGAATTCATGCAGCATGCCGGATACCTCATAGGGTCGCTGCTTCTCGCCACCACAGTTACAATTAAAAACAGGCATCTCCGAGCTAGAGAGGGGACTGTGATGTGATTTGTCTTGCACGTACTGTGAAACATCAGTGGGTGTTGTACACAGGTTTTGGCCACATGGTAATGGCTGTGTTATAACCTGGTGGGGGTATTTGCCCATATTCCGCATCATGTCAAGCAGGGGAGCCCTTGGGTAGGTGAATCTGGGGAGTCTATGACAAGAGTTGTGCTGTGAGCTTTTGCACCGTGTGAGTTATGTAACGCTTTGTTTCCTCCAGCTTTGGGAGGCTGACGGTCTGCAGTCTTCGTTGACATCACACACAGGATGCTTTTGGGTCTAATTGAAGATAGCCATATGGATACAGCCTTAGAGGGATTGAGTTGGGATGGCACTCAATCATCAGAATAACACTACATTTATTTTGGTGAAAATCGACGGGTGTTGTGTGCCGTGGGGTTGGGTTATGAGCGACAGGAACCCAAGTCTGACATACGTAAGAAGGAGGAACCCAGACGACGAATATTCGAGTCTGGTTTACCTTCTACAGGGAAGAGAACTCCTGTTCCCAGACAGTGGTTCACTGGCTTAAAGTATACGTTCAACACAGAACCCTGTTACGCATTCTGGTCTACATCTCCTGATTTGAATGGATGCTAACGCATAAAATTAAAAATTTAAAACAGCATATGGTGTCCTTTCTGGTGTGTCCGTGTGCTTTGAGCATCAGAACAATAGTTTGTATGTAACGGAGGGAAGGAGTGAGGTTGCGTTTGTGTCATAGGGTAAATTCAAATTAACAGTTTTTTTCAGAATTGCCAGTGGCAGTAAAAGGCATGTAACTGTTTATGGTTCACTGTGTGAAGTTCCCTAAGGTCTCTCTAGGGAAGCTGTCCGTTTTCCAGCGTTGTTTCTCAATGTCACACATTCATTCATTTATTTAGTTGTCCATCCATCCATATACATACCCATCCATCCATCCATCCCTGCAACCATCATCCGCTTATGCATCCATTTTACCTCTGTTTATCCACCCATCCATCTGTCCATTCAACTATGAATCCATCCATCCATCCACCCGTCCACCCATTCATCTGTCCATCCATCCATCATCCATCCATCCATCCCTCCATCCACTCATCCATCCATCCAACTATCCACTCATTTATCCATCCATCCATCCATCCATCTACACATCCATCCATCCATCTATCCACCTATCTACACATCCATCCATCCACCCATTCATCTGTCCATCCACCCATCCGTCTATCCATCCATCTGTCCATCCATCCATCCATCCATCCGTCCATCCATCCGTCCACCCATCCGTCTATCCATCCATCTGTCCATCCATCCATCCGTCCATCCATCCATCCGTCCATCCATCTGTCCATCCATCCATCCATCCATCCATCCACCC
>PISW01011833.1:0-37160 GCA_004023785.1 Mungos mungo
TTTTTTTTTTTTTTTAATTCGGTGGTTATGTCTCGAGAATTCATTTTCAGTTGTTTCGAAATGAGCTCGATCCGGCCACTTCCAGAATGTGAAAGGCACCCGGTGCGGATGTTCCCACAGAGTCGTGGTCAAGGGGCCCCGCGTCCTGTGCCCTGCACGGTGGTCACCCCACCAAGCCCCAGCGAGCCAGCAAGTGGCCGACGTCGGAGGCGGGCGAGGACGGGGCGCCACACCCACACACCGCGGCACCCGCTGGGCCGGCTGAGAAGCCCCGGCCGCAGGGGCCCGGGCCGGCGGTAAGGCAACTCGTGTTCCCGAGTCAGGCCATGGTCCCTGCCCGCCGGTCACGAACCACTATTCGGCGGCGTGAGAGTCAGCATTCGTGAGTGTCCGTGTTGAAAAAACAAAAATCAGCGCCGTGTGACCTGATAGAATGACTTACAAGAGTCAACTTAGAGGTGAGACCAGATTCCATCAGGAGGGAGAAAACCAACAGAGGCAGCCCGAGTGGGGGCCCCTGTGCGTAACGGTGGGGGCAGGGGCCCCTCCTGGTGCTGTGGCTCTTTAGCGCCCCCAGGGTTGCCGTTTGCCATGCCTCAGGATGGGGTTAAGCAGTTTTGTAAAAAAGCTTTGATGAGGGGCATTGTGGGGGCTCAGTAGGTGAAACGTCCGACTCTTGATTTCAGCTCAGGTTAGGATCTCACGGTTCGTGAATTCGAGCCCTTTGTCATGCTCTGCACGGACAGCACGGAGCCTGCTTGGGATTCTCTCTCCCTCTCCACCTGCTCTCATGCGCGCTCTCTCTCTCAAATAAATAAATAAGCATTTGCAAAAAGAAAGACATGCTTTTTTATATACCAATAACTGTGTACATACCAACAATTGATATGTGACCATCAGATCAGTGAGATTCCTTATCAGAAACAAAACTTTTAGGTTAGTGCAGCTTGACTTAAAACAATAAATAAGGGGGGCACCTGGGTGGGTCAGTCAGTTAAATATCTCACTCTTGATGTGGCTCCGGTCGTGATCTCACAGCCCATGGGCTTGAGATCTACATCGGGCTCCTTGCTGACAGGGCAGAGCCTGTTTGTGATTCTCTCTCTCTCCCTCTCTCTCTCTCTGCCCCTAGTGCATTCTCAAAAATAAATAAATATACTTTAAAAATAAAAAAAGAAAGGCTTTTATGGAACTTCTTTGGCTCTTATGGAGTACAGCTGTTAGGAAACTTCTATGGTGGATTATTTTGCAGAAGGCTACTAGTTTGGCCTTTCCAGACAAGGGGTTGTGGGAAGGAAAAGTGGGTGGACATGAAGTCACAGAATCCCAAGGCATTTCGCCCGGATCCACCTCCTGACTTTACGCAGAAGTGACTGGGACACAGAAGGGGAGGGGGCTCACCCAAGGCCACTGAGGAAACCAAGACCCCCCCCCCCCAGCCAGGTACGGGCCCCCAACGGTACCTGCGGAGCAATAGGAAACACATTTGAGATTTTTAACTTCAGGGTCAGAGCACTTTGCTGCCTTATTTTCGACACCACCATTCACCCAAAAGACAATTTTCCAGGTAAATGATTCTAACTGTTTTCACTTCGTAGACTCGGAGGACTTTGGGGATGAAAATGTCTCTAGCATAAAGTCACCTCCCACACCACTGTCCGAAACAGAGTGCTGCACGTGAAGCCTGGCAGGCAGAACCAGGGTCCCTGCGTCAGCGTTACCCTGTGTGGCCAACGGGGACGTGGTGGCTGTGAGTTAAGGCTCTGGAGAGGGAGGACTCTCCCGTCACCCCACGACCCCACCCAAAAGGCTTAACAGGAAAGTCTGGGGAGATAGAGATGTCCACAGGGGGCTTTGAAAAGCTCCATCATTGGGGCGCCTGGGGGGCTCAGTCAGTTGAATGTCCGACTTTGCCTCAAGTCCTGATCTCAGTTCATGAGTTCGAGCCCCATGTCGAGCCCTGTGCTGACAGCTCAGAGCCTGGAGCCTGCTTCCAATTCCGTGTCTCCCTCTCTCTCTGCCCCTCCACCCCCAGGCTCGATCTTTCTCTCTCTTTCTCAAAAATAAACATTTAAAAAAATTTTTTTAAAGAATAAAAAAAAAAAAGCCCTCCACATCCGTCAAAATGGTAATGGACACCCAGTTCATGATACAGCCTCCCTGCGGGGCACTGGGCAGGGTTCATAAGGAGGGAGCACTATGAAAATATGAGGAATAGTCTCCAAGTGTATAGTTAAATGGGAAAGAAAAGAGTATAGAGCGGAGAGAACAGTGTGCAGCCATCTGGGTTATTATAAACGTGTGTGTGTGTGTGTGTGTGTGTGTGTGTGTGTGTGTGTGTTCATTTATATGAGCACAGAAACCAGAGAATATAAAATAAATGAGTAACAGGGACTGTCTCCAGAGGAGATATTGGAGGATCCATGGGGACAGGAAGAGTTTTCATTGTATAATTTTGTGTCTCTTGAGTGTTTTGACATGTGCATGGATTGACTATTCATTTAAATTGAATTTCAAATAAACACACAAATAGATGTAAAATGCATTATCTTCCTAAAAGAATGGAGGGCATGAGATAGTGCCAGGAAAGCAAACAGAAGACAAGGTAGTGACAATATTGCACAAATTAGAATTCCTGGCAAAAACGTTCAACTGGATAAAACAGGTTAGTCGGTGCTGAAGAAAGATATCTTGCAGAATTAATATATAATTATCTTGCAACTTTATGTTCTAGATATCACAGCCTAAAGCATATGGAACTTAAAGACTCAAAAGTATGGAGATAAATTGACAAAGCTAAAATCAAAAAGGGAAGTCTAATATACTTCTCTTTTTATGTTTGTTTATTTTTCAGAGAGAACAGGAGAGAGGCAGAGAGAGAGGGAGACACAGAATCGGAAGCAGGCTCCAGGCTCCGAGCTGTCAGCACAGAGCCCGACGCAGGGCTTGAACCCACAAACCATGAGATCATGACCTGAGCAGACGTTGGACACTCAACCAACTGAGCCCCCCAGGAGCCCCTAAATATACTTCTTTTTAACAGAGAATAAAAACACAGGAAATAAAGAAATTAAACAATAAGCTTAAAGTATTATATACAGAAAATAATAAACTTTATAACTTGTGCTCTATTCATCCCTTTTAAATAGATGTGGAATGTTTACATATGCACACATATCTTCTTGGATAAAATGAAAACGACAATAAAGCCCCCAAAGTAAAAACTATACAGGATTCATTCTCTCCCTGTAGTGCAGCGAAATTAGCAATTAATATTTAGAAAGCAGCCACTTAGAAATTTTTATTTATTTATTTGCTTTTTAATAATAGTTCATTGTCAAATTGGTTTCCATGTAACACCCAGTGCTTCTCCCCACAAGTGCCCCCCCTCCATGACCACCACCCCCTTCCCTCCTCTCCCTCCCCCTTCAGCCCTCGGTTTGTTTTCAGTATTCAATAGTGTCTCATGATTTGTGTCCCTCTCTCCCCACCTCTCCGAAGAGGACATCCAGATGGCCGACAGGCACATGAAACGATGCTCAGTGTCACTCATCATCAGGGAAACACCAATCAAAACCACACTGAGATACCACCTCACGCCGGTCAGAGTGGCTAAAATGAACAAATCAAGAGACTACAGATGCTGGCGAGGGTGTGGAGAGACGGGCACCCTCTTACACTGTTGGTGGGAACGTAAACTGGTGCAGCCGCTCTGGAAAACAGTGTGGAGGCTCCTCAAAAAACTATCCATAGAACTCCCCTATGACCCAGCAATAGCACTGCTAGGGATCTACCCAAGGGATACAGGAGTGCTGATGCACAGGAGCACATGGACCCCAATGTTCATAGCGGCACTTTCTACAATAGCCAAATCATGGAAAGAACCTAAATGTCCATCACTTGATGAATGGATCAAGAAGATGTGGTCTATATACACAATGGAGTATTACATGGCAATGAGGAAGAATGAAATCTGGCCATTTGTAGCAACATGGATGGACCTCGAGGGTGTCATGATTAGCGAAATAAGTCAGGCAGAGGACAGATACCGTATGTTTGCACTCACAGGTCTAACAGGAGACCAGGAGACACCTAACGGAGGATCGGGAAGTGGGGAAGGGGGAACTACTTGGAAATTTAAAAGCTGTTCCTGACACACACCTACACTGCAACTGCATGTTGTTTAGGAAACAAAATCAGCAGTGACGCACACACACGTATCAAAGCCCGTGGAGCGTGGCTAAGACTGTACTCCGAAGGTCAGTGGTCTTAAGTGCCTTCATTATTTAAAGGAAGGAAACCATGATAAAATGAACAAACTGGATCAAAATAAAAATAAGAGCAAAATCCGAGTGTCCACACGCAGCACACACACGCACACACACGGCACGTACACACACACACACACACACACACACACACACACACAGAGCGAAGAGAACGTGAGCTCCATGTTTCCATAGCCGGTGGGACTTTGAACAATGTCGGCCCATCGCCGATATACATTGGGCTGCTGGTGCTCTAGAATTAAAGCCTGTTTTCTGAAGTGTCTGTATGATCGCACGTGGCTTGACACTCCCACCGGAAATCTGTAAGAGGCTACTTCCTTCCCACCGACAGTTGGTAAGGATAGATTTGTTTTTATTTGGCTAATATATATACACGATTTTAGCCTCCTGTATACTCATTTAGGGTGCAGTAGCGACTCACTGTGGTCTTCAGGTAGTTTGGGGCTAAGGCTCGTCACCTGGACTTTTTTCCAGCGGGACCGTGTACCTTTGTGTGACGCCACTTACTCGCATGGTAATTGTGTCATCCTCCCCTAAAGATGAAAGTATAATTTGGGATAATTTTTACAGAGAGAAGTTTGTTAATATGTACCTAATGACTTAGAATTTAATTGATACTTTGACTTCTGGGGAAATATTCAAAAGGCATAATCCAAGAAATGTACTAAACAATTGTCACAAGAATTACTGTAATGGGGAAGGTTGGAAAATTCTCAGTGTGCAACAATGGGAGATCAATGAGGTCGATTTCCGAATCAGTCCGGCGGTAGCATCTCCATGTAGCCACTTGACTACATGTCGAGGATTCGCCTATGGTTTACGCAGGCACAATGACTCATCCACACAATGCGCAGGGTCCCATTTTTGTAAAATGCCTCGGCTACTCTGAAAAAGAAAACCTCCATGAAAAGAGAGTGGGCGATTTCCAAGGCAATGGTGATGTTGGGAGCACTGGCCCTGTTCTGACTCTATTTAGCTACGTGACGTGGGAAACATTGCCTTTCCCTGTGGGTCGGTCTCCTCATCCGAATGGATTGAATAAAATGATCCCTTCCGGGCTGAAAATGGTTCACTTATTGGAGGCATTCACAAGCATGGACTCCTCTGCGACAGGTCACCGTGGACATCGGATCTAGGACCTGCATTCGGTGAAAGGCTGTTTTGTCCAAGTCACGAGGTCAGAGACAAGACCAAGGGCTCTGAGTGACTCCCCGAATCCACTCTCTACCCCGGCCACCATCTCGCAGCGAAGGCGGAAAGTGGAGAGTGCCCATCCATGAAGCCACCCCCACGCTGGCAAGCTTTATTTCTCAGAGAAAGCCCAGACGACACAGGAGACCGGGCCATGCCCTGTCACAGTGTTGAAGGCCCTGTTTTTTCCACTCTCCAACTTTCAGGTTCTTTTCATTCAGCCACCAGCCAATGAGAGCAGCCGTCTGTCCAGTGTCTTTTCCCTTCACAAGTGACTCCCTACCATTCCGTAAGAATAAGCATTTCCAGACTCGTCATTAGAACTCCTAAGACGCGAAACACATTTTGACCATTTTTTTCTGTTATCCTTTCTCTTTGTTATTTTTTTCTCCATTTCCTTACTTCTTGGCTCAAGATCCAATGTGCAGTTTCCAGGGTCTTGGCTTGACATTCTACAGCCGGTGGGCGATTTCTGACAGCGCAGGTAAGTCACGGTGTACCCGGGGCCACGGAGACCTGCTTTCCTCCAGGCTGGCTCGCTACTCACGGGGACCTGGGCATCAGGAGGCCTGGCCCTGCCTGCAGGAGGGGACCAGGCACAAGCCCTCACTTTGGCACCTGTTACAGGAAACAGAAAGGAGGCGATGAGGGAGGAAACCGGGCATGGGAGGGCGGGCTGGAAACGCCCCTCCAGGTGAAGGCTCTGTCATGCCAGCTTGTCTGCGGGTCCCCGTTCACTCCTCGGGACACCTTCACCCGCATCGGCACCGAGCAGGCATGATGCCACCACTGTGAACAGAACGACACTTGTCACTGGGATGTGACAGAAGCACGGGCCTCCATCGGGCCAGATGGATAGGAGTCCGGAGACCCTTCTTCCCTCAAGTAGCAGGGACGCGAGGACGCCCTGACGGCTCCCCGTGCTGATTCTGACCCAAACAGAGGAAACAAAGAAGTACCTCTTGTCCCTCTGTGACAGCACCTTGTGCAAAAGTGCGCCTTCTTCTAATGATCGACCTCGGAGTCCAGCATCCCCACCGGACCGTGAGCTCTCGGAGGACGGGAACACGCCTCTCTCTCTGTTTGGACCCCCGAGCATCGAGCTCAGGCCGCTCTGCACTCGTGCCAACGAACAAGGTGGCCGGCTAGGAGCGCAGGACCGCGTGGTCCGGGTGCCCAGCCTGGGGGCCGCCACCGAAGGGCAGTGTTCCGCGCAGAGGCATCCTCGGGCCGAAGTGGAAAGGGTGGTTTTGTGGGAGAGACGAGGTGAGCGGGGTCACCCGTCTGCCAGGGCCACACGGGTGGTCGGGACTCTCCCCAGCGGGACTCTAGAGGGACCCGCGTCACCCGTAGGCATAACCCGGATGCAGCGGGGGCTCCTTTCTCCTCAAAACACGGGAAAACTGTTACAGAAGTTCATGCTGTGAGGAAACAGTCCTCCAGAATCCTCTAGAAGCCCAGGAGGCTCCGTCGCCAGGGCCGCCTGCTCCGCTGGGTTTGGGCTCCACGCGCCCCTTCCGGGCGGCCCCCACGTGGACCCAGACATCACACGGCCCCTCCTCTACCTTCCGTCCCCACCCAGGCGACCGCAGCGGCGCCCCTCGAAGACACAGAGCCACGTCTCACTCTGCAGCGCTCCTTTCTGTAACCGATGCTTGTTCTGGATCCTTCCACGGGGCTGTGGCCCTCTCTTCTGCTCTCAGCCTGCACCAGCCTCCCACACCCCCAACCCTGCTCCCAGAGCCAGGGCGCAGAAAGCCGCAGCTCCCTGTCCTTGTCCCTCTGCGGATTGAGCGGCCGGCCCCCCACTGCCCGGTGCGTCCCCACCGAGCCCGCGGTCCGTCCCAGGCCTCCGCGAGCAGAGGAGGGGTCTGCGGCCCGCGACCCTCTGCATCATCCGGGCTCCTGCAGGAAGGCTGCCCCTCCCCCCACTGCCCCGGGATCCCGCAAAGGGCAAGGTCAGCACCCCGCTCTTCTCTGAGTGCCGTCCACACCCGCAGAATTCAGTTTTCCTGAGGTATCTGGAAGTGCGACAGGCAGCCTATGAGGTCCCCCCTTCCCTCTGCTCTGCTAGTTTTCCTGCCCCCGGACCAGGAGGGGGGAAGCCAAGGTCCCCCGAGGGAGAGGGGGGCTGGAAGGAATGTAGACCAGATTCGGCTGACCTCTTTGCTTTTCTGTGGGAGTGAAGATAACATAAAAATCTCACTATCAGGCCTTCCTTGGCTGATCAGAGAAGCACCCCTTCAGCTCAGGCTCAAATAGGACCCAAGGGGCAGCCCCAGGGGTGGGGGGGGGAGGGGTCTCCCTACAGAGGGCGCCTCCCCTTGCACTTAGCACTGAGCAGGACTCCTTGCTCCGGGCCCCACATGTAAACATATGCTTCTACCTCAGCGTCTCCAACTCGTTTTCACGGTAATCCGTTTTCTCAGCTAATGTCATGTTTTCAATATGATTCCACAGGGTCTTGGCACAGGAAAGACCATGATGTCATACTTGAACTATTCATTATGACTCTAATATGCGAGGGGAAACGGCCAAGTCTTTTCTGGCCCCGTGTGGCAGCAATCCGAACCTTCTCCATCCAGTCAAGAGTGAATCAAGGTGCAAAACCCTTGTAATTTCCCGAGGAGGGCGCGGACACCCGCATGAATTAGGAGGTGCTTCCTAGGAGGTTATAGAAACTTGCTTATTATTTTTAGGAGTAAATAACTGATCAGGCTGAAGGGCCCTACGGACAGGAAAGAGGGAAAGAGACGGAAAGAAGCAAAGAAAAAGAAAACTGAATGCATCTCAGGACAGTGGAGGGAGGAGGAGTGTGGAGAAGAGCCAAGAACGGAGACCACAGGCGGCGTCCCGTGTGGGCTTTTTCACAAACGGGTCCTTGGAGGCCTGGAAGAAACTGAGGCCCAGAGGCAGGAGGTGACTGAGCCGAATCCCGCCAGCGGTTACGCCAGGAGGAGGGCGAGAGGAAGCTTGTCTTCCGGCCTCGCCAGCGGCCGGCTGTCACCGTCCATGTGAGTCCTCAGAGCTGGGTGTGCCTCCAGGCCTGCCCCACTGGTTTCTACTGGGACTTCTGGGAGCGCCGCCTTCCGGAGACCCGCTGGGCTGGGGCCCCTGCTGCCATCTGACACAGCCGCAGGGGAGTGTCCCCCCAGGAGCAGGAGGGTCTGGGGAGGGCTCCAGGTTGCGGGGTCTGAGCACCGGGCTCCGAGCTCAGACCCCCTTGCCCTTTGCTCCCCGGCCCCTTCTCGGGATGAATGAGCCAATCACAGCGCCCGCCGGCCGGCAGAGTTAAGGGGAAGGCACATCGGTTGCACAGCATCAGGTGAGCAGTGACTGTGCTAACCGTTGGGGTCGGGAGCCTGGTGGTGGAGGTCTTCTCAGTGTAGGAGTCTGAGCTGCAGGCTTTGGGTTCACCGGTGCACACGGCTCTGCAAATACCAGAATGGGGTCCAGGGACCAAATACCTCCCCAGAAGGGAGACAAAGACCCAGAGCCTGGATGGACAGATAAGCCCACCGGGGCCTTATTCTCAGACTGAATGCCAGGAACTTCCGTGAGGTGGGTGCTGTCTGCCCCGCAGCCGGCTTTCAGGGCTGCCGACTCCAGAAACCACCAGCTCACTCAATTTCAAGATCACCACCAACGGCAAACCCCACACGGCATCCACGTTGACCCCGCCAGCCTCGGCTGGACAGAGCTAACGCGTCCAACTTCGCGTCTCAGGGTTGGAACGGGCTGGGGCCTCCCTAGTGGGGCCCGGTTGTAACAGCTAAGCTGGTATTTTGGCCCATGTTGTCCGAAGAGTCTGCGAAGACCAGAGTCACACCGGAGAGCGGAGATGCTCAAGCCCCGGCCCCGGAGGCTGGACGGGCGGAGGCGGCAGACGAGCTGCGTTCTCGTCCAGGCCCTCAGCGACGGAGCTCGTTGAGGAGAAGGCCGGGCGACGCTCCCTCCTCCCCTCCACCTGCCCGCTCCTCCCCCCTCCCTCTCCTTCCGAGGTTGTCACTAAGTTGTGCGAGGGGCCTGTCTGAACAAGATTTGGAGCTCTGGACCAGTCTCACCGGACCATTCCCTCAACCGTGCCCACCGCTGAGTCCCTCAGGCCCAGAACACCCGCCATGAACAGGCTGAGTCAGCGGGTCGGGCCTAATCAGGTGGAGGGACCGACCGGCCTGGGCCGGGGTCCTGTTCGCCTCTGTGGACAGGGCTCCGGAGAGCCCGCTGGGAGGCATCCCCCTCAGACCTGCCAGAGCCCCAAGGCAGACCCGTGTCACACTCTCGTCCAAGGACCAAGAGCCACGTACTGGAAATGACTCCAGTCAGAGCCCCTTCTCCTATTTCCTTGGCTGTGGGGACACGAGCTCTCTAACCCGGGGGAGATCCCTCCCCTTTCTGGGCTCTGCACATCGGGAAGACCCGCCTCCATGAGCTCCAAGTCTTCTTGGACCTTCTCTAACATCCTACCTGGACCAACACTGTGCTAACGGAGGGGTAAACAGGCGGTTCCAGAGGAGACTCGGTGCCGGGCACACCCACCCGTAGCAGAACAGGGCTCCCCCCTCCAGAGTTGTCTTCAGGGGTCCCCATGGAGCCCCAGATTCAAAAACGTAGGAAGAAGACACGGTGGGACCCAACATCCAAAGCGAGGGGCTTGGGGGCGCTGCCTCACGGCTGGATGCAAACCCCCTTATCTCACAAGGATTTGGGTCGCATCTGCTATTGCCAGACATTGTCTGAAGCGCTTTGCAAATACTTATTCTCTCGGTCCTGGTTGCTGCCCTGTGGCAGACACTGTGACGATGCCTGCTTCAGTGAGGACCAAGCTGAGGCACAAAAAATGAAGGAGGTCACCGAGGAGCACCCTGCTGATTAGCAAGGACTCGTTAGCATGCTTGCTCCGCGTCTAACAGGAGGAGCATTCCCCTCGAGGGGGAGGCGGATGGGAGCAAAGTCTCCAGGGAGGAGCATTAAGTAGGCTGGGAAATACGCCCAGGCTTTATGACCCGAGGCCCATGCCTCGCCCACGTCCATAGCATTTCTCAGGACTTGTTTCTGGAAGACATTAATGGGTATTTTGCCAACACGGGAAAAGGAGATGCACGTGGGGCTTGAAGTTTGGCGGGTTCCTTAGCTGCGGGTCTTTTCAGAGCCTTTAGTCTGAAAAATACTATTAATCCATCAATCACTCATTATTATATAACTAATAATCAATTATTATATGTATTCATTATTATGTAACTACTAATCATTAGTTATAACAAATATCAGTTATTAGATAATGAGTAGTGAACATTTATGAGTATTATTGATTAATAATTTGTAATGATTAGTATAATTAATTCATTATTATTAATAGTACTGATACTTTTTACTCTAATAATCCTTATGAAGCACCCAGGGAGGTGCTAGAATGTACACTTGGTCAGACAGGTTTGACAATGAGGCCCTTTTCTGAAGGACTGTCCCAAGGGATGGACGGTCTAACAGACCCACTTTGGAGACACGGGCGGAAGGTGGTATAAAAGTGGTAAGTACTTATTACATCCTCCCGGGTGGCCACCTCTCCTCTCCTTCTGGACTCGTGAGTCACACCATCCTTGCCTTTCCTGAACACGTCTACCCTGCCGTTTTGTGCTCTGTGTGAACACACCTGTCTCCCCTCCACTACCGGAGGATAGACTCCTTAAGACAGAGCCCTCTCTGGTTTATCTGTGATCTTCAGAGGCACGAGCCCAGTGTTTTACACCTAGTGGACACTCACGTGTTTGTTGAGTGAATAAACAAGTGTGTTCAAGCCATTTCCATGGGAGAATCACAGAAACCAGGATCCCAAGAAAAGAAAGAAAGTTAAAGCCGAGAGCATTCACTGGGGACGGGATGTGGAACAGCCAGGGCAAGAAGAGGCCGTTTTTCCCATGAGCGTTAGTTCGCTGGCAACAGAGAGGGTAGAGAGAAAAGCAAAAGAAGCGGCAAGATTACCCAATTTGTGGAACTGGGGCAGGAGGGGGGGACTGAAGACACACCTGCCCGAGTCTGGTCGGTGGGGACACTGAGGCCTCAGGGGGCACAGTCATGTCCTCCAGAGCAAACCTGTCATCTCCACTTTAATGATGCTGTCGAGGCCATCACCTCAGAGACTCGTGCAAAGCTGACCTCCTGAAATTATTGTTAAGGAAATGGCTTTATAGGCGGGCAGGAGAAAAATCACTTTCTCGTTAGATTCTCCTCCTGTTTAGAAATAGCCCTGGACTCTCCACCCGGAGGGGCCACGGGGCAAGTTTGCCGTCGGTCCCCAGCTGAGCTCCAGCCAAGCCTCCGTCTTACATCCCCTCTCCTACCCGTCCCTTCGTCCGAGCTCCGATCCAGGCTGCCTAACGGATAACAGCCCGTGAACCCTAAGCCCTGACCTTCCACCGGCGGCACCAAGCCCTCACCGTATCAGGCTCTGGTAGAGGAAGCGCAATCCCCACGCCTCGCCCATCGGCCGGCCTGCTCCGTGGGCTGCTTGTCATCCGTCTTGCCGAGAGCCACAGTAAAACTCATGGTTTTTATTCAGGTCTAAAATAAATGAGCGGCAGCTGACTTCCTTGGCCTGGTGCAAAACTGCAGCAGAGAAACATGAAAAGAAACAAAAGCCCCGGGCCCAGAAGTTTCTTTTGGTTTCCTGTGGAATATCATGTTTCGCCCGCACGTCCGGGAGCTTCGCTGCCAGAAAGCCCCGCCGCTGAAACCGGGGCCTTGTCTAAGCCCTGCACACGAGGCAGCTCCGGCTACAGCTCTCTGAGTTCTTCCAAGGTCAAGGGCATTTGTGTGCAGATAGGAAGGTCTGCCTAGAACAGGCTACAAACACGCAGGAGTTTCCACACGCTGCTCTTTGGAAACTCACGGAGCTGCACCGGCTCAGTCAGGCCGGCCGGGCTGCCCCACACCCGCCTGGATAATTCAGCCACACTTTCGTTGCTGCCTGGGAGGCGGACTTACCTGTGGTTTGGACCAAAAGAGAGAGAAGGGCCCCATAGGGAAAATCCAGACCTTTATAAGCAAGAACCAAGGACAAGTGGAATTTCTAACATCTCACATAGAGAAGAGGTCACGTCTGCATTTTATTAAATAGCTTTATTCATCTCCTCGTGTTCGATTCTCCCAAGGTTGTGGTGATTCTCCCCCAGGGGTGAGCTTTGTCTCCAGCGCTGATCAGATCCCGCCAACCTTAGACAGGCCGTTCCCCTGCCCTGCTGGAGACAGAGATGAAATTAGTTAGCGATTCGTCCCAAGAGGAGCTATTTCTGGCGGCGCAGGCGGGCGCTGCCCCGTGTGGGAGCGACAGCCGGGTGCACTGTGGTCCCGGAGAAGACCCACACGGCAGGAGCGGGCAGGGCCTCCCGCGGCCCGGGTTTCCTGCAGCACACGGTCCCATTCAAGTTCATTGTCAACAACTCTATTTTAACAGCAGAGCATGGCTATTATTAACTTCTATTGCTCTGTCCAGAAATGGAATCAAAATTCAGAGAAAAACAACACACAATTTAATCGTTTCCATATTAATTTTCAACTACCAGCCACCAGCATTCACTCCATCCTTGACCGTCTCCGGCGCTAAACTAGAAAACAGTCTCCCGGGGGCAGCACCTGTCAGGGGCGCGGGCGCAGCTCTGGCCGTGGCCGCTTTGGGTGGAAAGCCTTTTGCTTCGACAGCTTCCCCACAGCCTGTGCCCTGAGCCAGGCTCCCCTGAGTGGGACGGGGTGCTGGGGAGCCTGGCTGTCCCCTCGGAGGTGGTGTGCCAAGCTGTGCCATCGTAGATACATGTGAGCCTGCGGGTCCACATGCACGGCAAAGGGCAGGGACCAGAATGCGTGGAGAAGCAGGCAGGACACCCACAAGGGGCGCCATTGCCTCCCCAGGATGAATGGGAGAAAGGAAGTGATTCTTTTTTTAATTATTTATTATTGGTTCCTTTAAGTGTTTGTTTATTTATTTCGAGAGAGAGAGAAGAGGGGAGGGGCAGCGAGAGAGAGAGAGAATCCCATGCAGGTTCCACACTGACGCCCAGGGCAGGGCACGCTCCCAAGAACCTTGAGATCATGACCTGAGCCGAAATCAAGAGTCGGACGCTCAACCGACTGAGCCACCCAGGCGCTCCAGAAATGAAGTAATTCTAAAGACACCTGAGCCGAGACTGCCTTCCCTCCACCTCCTCTGGGGTGGAGAGCCTGGCTTAGCTGAGCTTCTGACCGGGGGCTGCCCGCAGCTGAGTGTAAGCGCAGCCACATCTCACAGAATGTAAGACGCTACACCTTGAAATAAGTACCGTTATTTTATATATCAGTTTAAGGGAAAAAATCACTTCCCACGAAGCTATCAGATGCCTTCAATTTTAAGAGACACCCCAACATCAGACATTCTGAAGTGTGAGAGGGGGGAAAGTCTTAGAAATGATGAAATAGACTCCGTTTAGTTTGTGGGTGGGGGCTGAGGCGGGGGAGGCCCAGCCAGGGCAGCCGGTTGACTCCAGGTCACCAGCTAGTATGAATGAGGGACGCAAATCCCATCGTGTCTGATTCCAAAGTCAGGATTCTTTCTACAACACCCTTCCATGTTCTACGCACCGAATTCAGCCTTTCAGACAATAAGGCTTCCAGGACTAGCCAGACCCCTAGGGACGTCGTGTGTTACAGAGCTGACCACCAACACAGGGACCAGCGTCCTGGTGGGGCCATTAGCCCCGGACCACGGCTGCGTTTCCTCCCTCCTGACAGCCCGTTTGCTGAGGTCTCACTCCACCTGCCTACTGCCGGAACCCACCAGCAAGTCCGTGCTCCGGAGAAGAAATGCCAGGATGTGCTCCGGAGAAATGCCAGGAGCAAGCAGGAGGATTTGGCCTGGTTTTCCTGGCACAGCAGACCAGAATTCCCAGCAGAGGAGCATTGCCGATATTTGGGGCCAGAAAATTCCTCGCTGTGGGGGCCTGCCCTGTGCACAGTAGGGTGTTTAGGCACATTCCTGTCCCGCACCCAGCAGTGGCTCGCTGAAGTGTCTTCAGACATTACCCAGAGCCCCCAGGGATAGGGTAGAAGGCTAAGTGCTCGAAATTGAGAATCACCAGCACCGACCTTGGTCAGCCTCCTTTATCAGTCTTTTTTTGAATCTCTTTGGCGTGCTCATTAGCCTTCAGAGCCCACCTTGCCTCTGGCCCCATCCCAGATGAGAAAAAGCAAGGAAGGGGCAAGGAGATTCTAACTGGGCCATAAGGCCACGTGACCAGATTTTCCAGGAAGACAGAACAAAGACAATGTTAAAATCAGGTCCTTCTCTCTTCCCGTCAAGTTCTTTGCCAAGAGCACATTACTGAGTACGTCTCTCAGCTGTAACCCACTTGGGAAGGGTCGACCCACAGCGTCACAGCTTGACATAATGGCTTCTAAAGACAATCTAGCTTTTATTTCTTGAGTGTAATCTTCGCAGAAGCTGCCAGTCACACACACCCCGGTTTTACAGTGGAAGACAAACGTTTCCCATCGAGGCACCATCCCAGTTACGCGGATCTGAGTTCAAATGCGTCTCCTCTCCAGCATTTCCATCCCAGTAACTCGACTCGTCCACACAGCGGGAAAATCTAAATGCACACGGAAGCCCGAGTCTAGTGGCTTGATTTAGAACCTAGGGAGTTAATTCTCTTAGGATAGGATTTGGGATATCAGCTGAGTTCTCATTTCCTGCCTTTTAAGCGAATCTCTGAAGTGTGGACTCAGGAATAAGTCTAAATAGTCTTTGGATAATTTTAATGATTATTAGTTTGCATTATCTTTCTCGTCAACTGCCTAGAGGCACACGGAGGGCTGTGATAACTTGACGGTGAGGCTAACCTTGCCCTCTGGATGTTGGAAAGGAAGATGCCGCCCGAAAACTAGAAACTTACCCCGGCTTTGCATATATTGTATTTTTATCTGCGCCTATGCAAATTACCCCACAAAAGTGTAAAGAAAATACAGCTGAGGTCCAAGAAACTAAGAAAATAAATATGTAGTGTAGGGAAGGATGTTTTTATTAAGTAGGAAAAAAAGTAAACTCTTGACCCATTCTTCCCTTCACTCACTCATTGGTTATTCATTATAAAAATATTTAGTGAGCCGCTACTTTGGGCCGGACGGGGGCGGGGGGATAATGGGAACAATTCAGACAGGACCTCAGAAAGCCGATCTGCACGCTGGGAGAACACACAAGTAAGAAGCACTGTTGAGAACAGTGGTCTTTGCAACGTGAAAAAACATACACGGTCTGGGCGATCAGAGGCCTCAATCTTCCCGGGGAGGTGAGGAAGGGCAGGAAGGTTCGGTGGAGGCCGTGACCTTTCGGCTGACCCTAGAAGGGAGAGCAACTCCTACCCTCACGGCTAAGTGGTCGGGAGGAGGTAGAGAGTTCCAGGCAGAGAGCCTCAAGCCACACAGAGCTGGAGTCCACAGGACCTGCGATACCGGTCAGCGCTATGTCTTCATCTCAAATGTAGGAAGGCTGAGGCCTCGGCGGACACTGCCCTGCATGAAACCACCAGAGCCAGAACCCAAGTATAATCGCACTCTCCTGACTCGCCCTCCAGGGTGGGCACCAGGGTTTCACGCAGCCGAATGACCGGCTGGCTGATTCCTTCTGACGCACACGTTGCCACTTTCACTTGACTATTTACAGATAACTCGGGGTGTTCCTGGCAATAAAAATGTGGACCCTTCATAGACTCTGCCTTCAATAACCTTGTAGCAAGTCATTATAATAAGAGGTAGAAAGAGCTAGGTGCCAAGGGAAGGGTGCCCCCCACGGGCTGGTGAGGGCAGGGAGCCACAGGGGGCCATGTCTGTTGCTGGTGGGAATGAAAACTGGTGCAGCTGCGTTGGAAAGCAGTTTGATGGGTTTTTACAAAACTAAACACCCCCTTGTCGGATAATCAGCAAGCATTGCCTCTTGGTCTTCACCCAAGGGAGGTGAAAGCATGGGTTCACACCAAAACCAGCACACAGGTGTTGACAGCCGCCTTATTCGTCATCGCCAAAACTTGGAAGCAACAGGATGAGCAGTGAAATAAAATACACGGGTGGCCATCCAGACCACGGAATATTACTCAGCACCAAAAAAAGAAATGAGTCTCGAGCCCTGGAAAGGCACATAAGAACCTTAAACGCCGTATCGCTAACTGAGCAGAGGCCAATCTGAAGAGGCTACATACGGCATGATTCCACCTGGTGGCATTCCGGGAAAGACAAATCCACAGAGACAGTGGAGAGATGAAGACAGAGGGAAAAACAGAGCACAGGAGACCTCGGCAGGGAAACTCTTCCGTGTGACACTTGGGTGCTGGACACGCTGCATCGTGCACCCGCCAAAGCTCATAGAATGTTCCGTAGCAAGAGTGAGCCCTGACTCCACTACAGAGCTTGGGCGGGGATGACGTGCGGACGGAGACCTCATGTAACAGAAGCACCACTCTGGGGGGGAGGGGGTGGGGGTGGTGGGGGAGGTTGTGTTGGGGGTGGGTAGGGCGCCCAGCCTCGCCCGCAGGGTCTCCCCACCCCCCTGGCTCAAGGCAGGCAGGCCCATCGAGATCCTGCTGGCCCAGCCCCGCCCTCCACAAGTGAGACCGCACCTGGGCTCCCACACCCCGGAGCACAGAGGCCTGCCCTGGCCCGGCTGATGTGGCCCCCTGAACCCGACCCCAAGTCTCCTCCTTTCCCCTTCCCTCCTCCCCCCTCCTCCTCTCCCTCCTCTTCCTCTCACTCCACCCGAACCCTTCCCTTGGCTGACTCTCTACTGATGCCCTCAGTTTCCCCATAAATACACTGGGTTACTCTCCACGCCCAGGGAGACAACACCTTCCCTCCACCTTACCCCTGGCCTCCCATCACCGCTCCCCTGCCTCCCGCTCTCTCTTCACTCACAAACTCTTACAGGAGCGGCACACCCCTGCAGCCCCTGGCTCGCTCCCTTCACTCCTCGACCCCCTGCAGGGGGAGCACCACTGCTCTGAGCCCTGCTGGCCCCTCTCGGGCAGCGTCCATCAGTCACACTAGTGGCAGCATCCCCTCCCCCCACCCCGCCCCTGCCAGGCCCTGAGCTAAGCGGGTCCTGGGCGCTCTGGCTGATGCCTCCCGGCTGCAACTCCCACTCAGGCCCTCCTTCAGAGCCCTCAGCCAGTCCGGTGACCTCATCCGAGCTGACCTCAGCAAAGCCCCATGGCCGACGTCTCCCACCCGTGCTCCCCAGATGCACCAGGGAGCCCCTTCCCCTGGCCCCTGCCCCTGCTCCCAGCCTTTCGCTTCTAGCCGGGCTTGGCCAGCACAGGCCCTGGCGGAAAAGCCCAGAGAGCAGTGAGGGAAGGCGGCTTCCGCTGTGGACGCAGAGGGTGTGTGGGTCCCCTACGGAGGGTCACAGCCCCTGCCTGGAAGCCCTCTCAGCTCCCTCCGACCTCCTCCTTCAGGCCCAAGGAGGTCACAGCTCCGCGGATGAGCCCCAGGGCAGCACACCGTCTCTGGGCCTCTGTCTGCACCATCCAGCCACCTCCCTGCCTCGCCTTCCCGTGCTGGCCCGCCTGAGCGTGTCCTCTGCTCCGCACGAGGCCGCTGCCGCCCGCCTTCCCCACTCGCTCTTCCACTCGGGGCGGGGAAGCCAGGACTGACCTTGACTCTCCCCTTCAGGCTCACTGCCCCGCCTGAAAGCCCAGCCATCTGCCCTCGGAGCCGTGGCCCAGACCCAGGCCCCTTTCCGAGCCCCCATCCTCACTTAGCCCCCACCTCATACCGCCTCCTTCCCGGGTCAGCACTGACGCGTTTCAATAATGACAGTCTGGCCATTTCGATCCCCTGGGTGAAAACGTCTCCACGGGCTGGGGCTTGAAGACAGAAACCACTGTCTCCGCAGGGGGCCGTGAAAAGACAAGTCTCTTTGAAAACTAAGCGGTGACTGCAGGGAAGTTTGGAGGGTTTCTATCCCCACAGGTGCTGACCCAGAGGCCCAGTGAGGGGTCAGGCATGCGGGGAGGCTCCCCAAAGTGTCTCCCTGTCGTTCTGCAGTGATTTCGTGCCTCAACACAGGCCTGGGCAAATCCCGTCCCTCACATCGCCACAGACGATTTCATCCTGACCGGGTCTGTCAGAGAAAATGCATCACAAATCTGAAAGAGACGGGAAAATCCAACAACTAAAAACACCCTTAATTCTGGTGAGCAAGGAGCAGTGTCATGAAGCAGTGCAGCAGAGGGTCCCCTGATTCTATCTGACTTTGCTTGCAGTGAAGCTTTCATTTTGTGATCATTTCGGTGCAGCCCTCCAATGAATAATGCAAGCAGGAAAAAAAACAAGCCCTGAGCCCAGTGTAGACGCCAGCAGCCGCCACAGAAAGGGTGTGAGGCCAGCCTGCAGCTTCTCAGAGAGACCGAAAGACATCAGCCAATTAGGAAGAAGGCTCCTGAGCCACTTTGTTCTCCACTGAGCAAACAGAGCTGAAGGTTTTAATTCCCTGGGAGCCAGAATCTTTCACGAGAGAGCCTCGCATAATTTCTTATTTAGGAAAGGTTTAAAGAGATTTGCACTGGGGTATTTAATCCAAAACCCTGGAACTGTCCCAGCCTTGGGGATGGATTGGAGGACAGTTGACTTCACACATTGATATTCAAAATAGAAAGTCGCTATTCTTCAGAAGTGGCAGGGACGCGGTGAGTGACAGCCTCCAGCCCAGCTGTCCTGAGCAGGGACCTCCCTCTCACACCAGTTTCTGCCGCTCTTGGCCAGCGGCGGCTGACAGAGGGCTCCCTGAGCCACTGAGTGCCCAGCACTCTGCAAAGCCAACCACAGACCTTTCAGGAAAGTACCTCTATCGGATCTCTCCCTCCTCTTCTCTCTATCACTCTCTCTCGACTACCTCTCCTGTTCTATTTCGCTGGATTTTCACACTGCAGACTTAGGGATGTTTGCACTTGGCAGTGAGCCCACAGCCATAAAATCCAAGAAGGGTTGTTTATTTATAAGAATTCTGCAGTTAGGGTAAGTTCAGTAGAATGTTTCAACTTAAAGTCGGCAAGAAGCATCGGTGGTCCGTCACCAATCCACAGCTTCCATTGAGAGGATGGCATTTATCACTCTCTGCAAATAACCACACCTTCCCTCCCAGACTTTGCCAAATACCCGGCCGGTGGATGTCAGACAGCCCTGAAAGGAAGTGAATGCATAAATCAGATTTGGGGGTTGTGTAGACCACATGCGGAGAGCTATCGGAGATGCCCACAGAACTTGGAAAGAAGGTGACCGCTGATGTCCAAAGTCAGAAGAATCAACTCAGTGCTTTTCATACAGCCTCAGAGAGGAGCAGTTCACTGCCAAGAGACAGTCTGGAAGGCGCAGAGGTTGAGCCCACCAGGAAAACCCAGGTCCAGGCGCAGCACCGGAGGCTGGTGTCAAGGAGGCAGGAGCAATGGCTATTCCAGGAAGCTGGCAGTGTGCCCCGCTGTAGGAACGCTATGTGAACAGAGTGGGTGGATGGTACCCAGATGGAAAGGGGTCCAAAGAACAAGACCATGAGTTGATCCAAAAACTACAACCATGAGTCCTGGCTTCTGGGTGGAGAGACCAACGGACGAGACTCAATCCCACAAACCCCAGCAAAGTAATGGGCCGCGTTACTGGCCGCACGGCCAGACAGCCACATGGCTCAGTCTCCTTCCTCTCACTTCCCTGTCTCATCTCTGAAAAGGGATGGCTCTTACTGTCACTCCAGAGCCCTGCCCACTCACCTCACCCAATCCACTGCCGTAAATTCACATTATGCCATTAAAGACAACTCACGATGGGATGCATCATGGCCAAGTATGTACAGAACAGAATGGAGAAGAAAAGCAGATGCATGGCCAAGGTCTAGACCCACTGCGGCACTGGCATAAGATACGTCACAATACCACCAGCAGTAATGTCATGCACGATTCTGATTGTTTTCTACATATTCCAAATATTACCGTGACACTTAGTTTAAAAAAGCATAATGTTTAAAAGCATGGCAAGCAAAAAGACAATAAAATAAAGGTCCAGGAAGCAGTTTAGAAAGAGTTGGCATTTAGGGGCACAGGCGGAAAAGTTCTCTGATGACAGATGGGAAGAGCCCAAAAGCAAGACATCCCAAAAGATGTTCAGGTAAATGCGAAATCAAATATCAACAGATACAGGCTTCAGCCAATGGACTTAGGGTTGAATGGACTTAGCCTTCATCTGTAGAAGGAAAATTGAAGGAGACAAGGCAAGACCCCAGTTCTAAAGAGACACAGAGATCCAAGGCTGCTGTCCTGAATAGAAAACAGAAAAAGATACGGAGAGAAAATAACGGTGATGAGAAGTAAGATATTCAAGGACAAGGGAAAGAAAAGACTGGATCCAATCTGGGATGCCATGTTCTGGTGAGGAATGGAAAGTGTGATATTTGTGGAGGAGAGGAAAAATAATTTCCTCCCCAACCTTCTGAATTCTTGGCTGAGACCCCGTCATAAAAGATTAACAAGAGACAAGGAAACAGACGTCTATTGACATGTGTGCCTCATGTGCACATGAGCGACACCCAAGGACAAACAAGTAACTCAAAGCAGCAGCTCAGAACTCTGGCTTGTAAAACATCTTCAACTAAGAACTTTAATTTTGTGGAGAAATAACAGGAAACAGCAAACAGGAAAACAGTTTTAGGCTTCCGAGTGTGGAGATAAAGGCTGGTGAGTAAATTACGTAGAGTCCATCTCCAAGTTGACAAGGTCTGAAGTTGTCTCCAGTGAGGAGCTTTGACCTTTCCTGAGTGAGAGGGGCAGAGCGACAGCTTTGTGGATTTATGTCCTGCTTCGAGGAAAACAGGAAAAGGACAGAGCTTTTCTTGGGTCTCCTTCTTCTCAATTACCTTCAGTTCAAAAGAATCTTTATGCCCAAGTGGCATATTTTGGGGTGGCATATGTGCTACCCTTCATCTGTCTTAAATATTAAACAAGAAAAAAATTCAGTGGCATAGAAATGTGTGCATTTATGTAACTCACACGTATGTGGACCAACCAAAAGTCAACTGATGTCAGCGCGTGTTGGCTGGGTGGCTCTCGCAGGCTCGGGGAGGCCCCTCAGGCAGGCGCAGACCAGCTGGGATTACTCATGGGGACTGGGGTCAGCTTGGGTGTGGGGCTGGTGTTCTTCTCCACCCGTCCCCTCCCCTGCCCCCGTGGGCTAGCCCAGGCATGTTCTGTTCATAGGGAAAGAGACATACCAAAAAGCAAGCCCAACTGCAAAAGTGCATTTTGAAATGTTGGCACAGCCAAGCGTATGGGCCCAGGAAAGTGACAGCCACACCCCACAAGGACAGGCAGGGAAGCACATGGAGATGGGCGGCCACGGGAGGGATGCGTATTTCTGAAAAGCAATCCGCCAGCCCACAGGTTTCAAAACACAATAGATTTGGAAACCAGGAGCAGTAAAAGGGAAGCTGCAGAAGGCAAGCAGAGGCGAGGTCCGATTCTCGCCCCTTTCTCAGGCAAGCCACAGCCCCCAACCTCTCCTCCAAGACGACGGGAGACACAGGTCAGGCTTAGATATTATTTCTTCTTCCCACAGCGGAGGCCCGGTAAGCCCTAACTGCACACTTCACTCTGCCCTGCAGGCGTGCCGCGGAGAGAATGGAAAAGCTAGCCTCCCTCTCACGCCTCGAGCCTCCATGGTGATCCCTTGATGCAAACCACTGTCACCGTCCAAATGGTTGGCCCGTTTCCCAGAACTGAGTATTCTTTAAGCGTGGAGTCGGGATACATTTTTTAAATCAATTAAAGGTCAAGTATGAATAGAAACCACCATGCAGCCTCGGGGCCAGGATGACAGCACCTCAAGGTGCTTGCTCAGCTCAAAACACCTCGCGGTGATAAAGCAGAGAAAGAGGTGAGCCAGACGATGTCACTCAGGTCAAAGCGAAACAAGACTCTGTGACAGAAACCCAGAGTCCTGTACGGGATCGCAGGAACTGCTCAGTGTGGGATCCAAAGGAAGAGGAGGTGTCCAGGTGCTCAGCCCACGCGGGGGTGACAGGGATAAGAAGTTTCCACAAAGAATGAGATAAGAGGGGTGCATGAGTGGCTCCATCTGTTGAGTGTCTGACTCTTGATTTTGGCTCAGGTCTCCTGGCTCGTGGGATCAAGCCCCACATCGAGCTCTGTGCTGACAGCTCAGAGCCTGCTTGGGATGCTCTCCCCGCCTCTCTGTCCCCCCAAATAAACAAACATTTAAATTATAAAAAGGATTCTCTCTCTCTGTGCCTCTTCCTCTGACCCCCTCCAACTCTCTAAAATAAAAGTTTTTAAACATGAGGTAAGAGAGAGTCAAGGGACTGTGTGAAGTTAAGAGCTCCCCACCACACTGCCCGGGGGGCTGGAAAAAATGGCAGGTGACTTTCCTCCTAAAGCTGTGGTTTCTTGGGACGCAGTGGGGCTGCGGGGCTGCGGGGCTCTGGGCGCAGTGAGTGGAGACACACAACTCCGGCCGCGCTGTCCTCAGTGACACAACAAGCCGGAGCCTGGAAGCCGATATGAAAAGGTGTCACACCAGGAGGGGACGGAGACCACGGAGGGCAGAAGAAATACACCAAGACCATTCAGCGCATAGAAGGAGAGTGAACAACACACACAAGACCCAAGTCCCTTCTCAAAATTAGCCTTCCAAACAAGGTACAGCGCAACTGGAAGCCCAAGGAGACCGTCCGCAGGGGAAAAGAAGCAGGTGCAAGGTGTGGGGGCACCTCCAGGGCGAGCGGGTCCCAGCGCGGAGAAGCCAGCACACGAGGGCAGAAGCAGAGATAAGAGCCGGGCAGGGAGGAGGTGGCCATGGGGATGGTCAAGTGCACACAGAGACATCCGTCAAGCCAGGAAGTGTGCCAAGGACTCCAGGTGTTCAAATCAGGAAGGATATTTGTAAGTATGAAAGGAGAAAACCTATAATGAGCAGCACTTCGGTCAACTATTTTTGCATAAATAAACAAGCAAATCAAGTGGAAAAAGAACAAAGCCAGAATAGATCCTGTAATGCCGTGTGGGTTGGGATTGAAGGTACAGGTGTGAATTCATGCTTTTCAACATACGTCAATAGGCAGAGAAAGAAATCTAGATGTAAGTGCTTGCGGAGATCTCCATCCGTCTGGGTCTCTGTCTATATCTCCCGGCTGAAACCCCCGTCGCAAAGGCTCCTGGGAGAAATGACGGGTTTCATGACTGAGGCAGGAAACAGGCCAGGAGCCCACAGCGCGTCCTCATGCTGGACCATAGGGAAGGGCTCACGGAATAATGGGGACCCATCAACGGGACACCAAAGTCAGCATGCAGGGGCTCCCGCTGCCCCAAAGGACAGCATTTGGCCATCAAAATAAGCAATGATCGTAAAGAATAAAATACAAGTTTTGAGTCAAATAAGAAGCTGTGAGCCCAGGCTGATATAAACGAGTCACTGAATGAACTGAGGTCGTGAAGGAATGAAACGTCGCTTCGAGGACCACGCCTCACGACTGGGGCATCATGAGGAGGAAAAGACGGACGTCTCCATCTGGTCTACGCCACCTTCGTAAAGTGATTAAAGCAAACGTGACCAGTAGAGGGACAGGTTCAGACGGGGAAATGGACCCGGCGCCGGTCACCACGTCCTCACCGAAAACACACAACCTGAGTCTAATCATGAAACTTGAGGGAAACGCAAAGTTGTCGAGAAAGACGGAGGGACCGCTCCACGGAAAACTAAAGAGACCCGGCAAACATTGCTAAACACAAGGGTAAGTCTGGCCTGGAACATTTTATTACATTTACAAGGGACCTGAACGGGATAACTGATGAAACCACAGGGAGTCTGATGATTAGGTCGTAGGAGTGGCCATTTCCCGTAATGTAAATTCCCTGATTTTTGCAGCTGTCTCGTGGACTGACCTTTATTATTACTTTCATTTTGCCTTTTCTAGATGCTCTGTAATGAGAACCATACATATGGAGCCTTTTCAGACTGGTTTCTTTCAATGAATAATGTCCATTTAAGGTTCCTTGATGTCTTTTTATGGCTTGATAGCTCTTTCCTTCCTATTTTTCCTTTTAACTATTATTTTTTCATCTGATTATGTATTTTTATAGTTGGTCTCCACCCCCCCGCCGGCTTTACAAGAATCAGTGCTTGGCAGGGGGCAGAGGCGAGTGGAGAATGGGTAGGGGAACCGAGGGCGTTTAGGGCCGTAAAACTGCTCAGTGTGAGACTATAGAAGTGGACACATGTCATTACACATTTGTCCAAAGCCACGGAATTCACAACACTGTGAGTAAACCCTAGTGTAAGCCATGGACTTGGGTGATAATGGTGTGTCCGTGTATGTTCATCATTGGTGACAAATGTGCCTCCGTGGGGGGGAGGGCTGTGGTGTGCAGGAGCAGGGGGTTATGGGAAAATCTCTGTACTTTCTGCTCAATTTTGCTGTGAACCTAAAACGGCTCTAAAAAAATAAAATCTATTTTGTAAAAGACAAATATTTCCAGACTAGTTTTTTAAAGCCCAATTATGTGCTGCTTATAAGAGACTTTAAAAGACAGATACAGAAGGTTAAGAGTAAAAGACGCAAACACTGGCCCACGAGATGCCCTCACGGCCATATTAATATCAGAGCAAGCAGACGTTAAGCGGGAAGCATGACTAGAAACAAAGAGGGAGCACTCCACCGTGAGAAAAGAGCCAACCCACCAGGAGGATCTTACAATTTAAATGCACCAAGTAAAAAAGCCTCAAAATACATAAAGCAAAAATGAGTCAGAACCCCCAGCCTCATTTTTAAGAGTATACCTTCCAAACAAAGGCAGAAAAATCCAAGAAATTTTCTGCAACGAAACTTGATCAATTAACAAAATAGAAAAAATTTTTTGAGCAACAAGCTTTCCAAATTTGTATTGCCCTTGGCAACGTTCCTTGGTTTTATTTCTGGCTTAGCAATCTCCAGCGGTATGTTTGCTGTGACTGTTGGCCATGGCACTATAATGTGACAATGGAGGCTCTCAGAGTATCGCGTCACCGGAGAGCTAGAAGCAGAAGCCTCCTCAGATCCCTTGTCACAGAGGAAATTTTACATTCCTGGAGTGATTATTTGATTAATATTTATGTTTTCCACTATCCTGTAAATTCCATCAGAATTGAGAACCACATTGGCTTTATTCACCGGGATCTATCTGTGCCCACCACCGTGATTAGCAAGTAATATTTTAAAAAGTGACGTCAGAATGTATTACAAAGCTGTAATCTTTAAGACAGTATGGTACGGAGGCTCCTGGGTGGCTCAGTTGGTAAAGCGTCCGACTTCAGCTCAGGTCATGATCTCACGGCTCGTGAGTTCGAGCCCCATGTCGGGCTCTGTGCTGACAGTTCAGAGCCTGGAGCCTGTTTCAGATTCTGTGACTCCCTCTCTCTCTGTCCCTCCCCTGCTTGCATTCTCTCTCTCTCTTTGTCAGAAAAATAAATAAACATTGAAAAAAATGTTTAAGATAGTATGGTACTGGCACAAAAACAGACACTTAGATCAGTGGAACAGAATAGAGAGCCCAGAAACGGACCCACAAACATATGGCCAACTAATCTTTGACACAGCAGGAAAGAATATCCAGTGGAAAAAAGACAGTCTCTTCAGCAAATGGTCCTGGAAAAACTGGACAGTGACCTGCAGAAAAATGAACCTGGACCACCATCTTACACCATTCACAAAAATAACTAAAAATGGATTAAAGACCTAAACCTAAGACAGGAAGCCATCAAAATCCTCGAGGAGAAAGCAGGCCAAAACCTCTTTGACCTCAGCCGCAGCGACTTCTTACTCAACAGGTCTCTGGAGGCAAGGGAAACAAAAGCAAAAATAAACTATTGGGACCTCATCAAGATAAAAAGCTTCTGCACAGCAAAGGAAACAATCATCAAAACTAAAAGGCAACCAACAGAATGGGAGAAGATATTTGCAAATGACACATCAGACAAAGGGTGAGTCTCCAAAATCTATAAAGAACTTATCAAACTCAATATCCAAAGAACAAACAATCCAGTGAATAAATGGGCAAAAGACATAAACAGACACTTTCCTAAAGAAGACACCCAGATGGCCAACCGACACATGAAAAAATACTCAACATCACTCATCGTCAGGGACACACAAATCAAAACCACAACGAGACACCACCTCACACCAGTTGTTGGTGGCTAAAATTAACAACTCAAGAAACAACAGATGTTGGCCAGGATGTGGAGAAAAGGCATCCCTCTTGCACTTTTGGTGGGAATGTAAACTGCATTTGGAAAATAGTATAGTGGTTTCTCGAAAAATTAAAAATAGAACTACCCTATGACCTAGCAATTGCACCACTAGGTATTTATCCAAGGGATACAGGTGCGCTGTTTCAAAGGGGCACACGCACCCCAATGTTTACAGCAGCGCTATCGACAATAGCCAAAGTATGGAAAGAGCCCAAATGTCCACTGACGGATGAATGGATAGAGAAGATGTGGTGTATATACAACAGAGTATACTCAGCCATCAAAAGGAATGAAATCTTGCCATTTGCAACAACATGAATGGAACTAGAATGTATTATGCTAAGTGAAATTAGTCAGTCAAAGAAAGACAAATAGCCTATGGCTTCACTCATATGAGGACTTTCAGATACAAAACAGATGAACATAAGGGAAGGGAAGCAAAAAGGATATAAAAACAGGGAGGGGCTGAAACCTAAGAGACTCTTACATATAGAGAACAAACTGAGAGTTGCTGGAGGGAGGGAGGGGGGGATGGGCTGAATGGGCAAGAGGCGTTGAGGAGGACACTCACGGGAATGAGCGCTGGGTTCATACGTAGACGATGGATCACTGGGTTCCCAGTCCTGAATCATCATTGCGCTCTATGCTAACTAGCTTGGGTGCAAATTAAAAATAGATAAATAAATACGTTTTAAAAGGTGATCTTTGGCTTCAAGAAATTGAGCAGAGAAGGCAGCTCTCAAGCAAAGAATCGTGCAGAATTAAATAAATCTACGCATGCTGAGTGATACAGAGAAGATCTGCAGCTTGCTGAGAAATACGTAGAAAGGGGGCGGACGGTCCAGAAGATCAGGTTGACTGGTGTCTAAATAGAGGCCACCACCAAGTGCACAGCCCGTGCCTGGGACGCTGCATTCCCGAGACACAGCACGTGCAGGCCACCCTGAGTAGACAAAACCTCCATCGTCCCAACAGGATGGGACCAAACATCCATCACACACGCCTAGACCAGGGCCGACCCTGTTCCACGGGCCAAGGATCAGGCTGGGCTGTGCCTGGCCACGTCCAAACTAGATCAACAGTCGCCCCTTTGGAACCGCTTTCCTACAGACAGGAGTTTCCCACAGGTTAAAAAGGGTCTTTTGGCATCTAAAGCTTCCTAGTTCTCTGAGAGTTTGGCCATTTTATTTTTTTTTTAATTTTTAATGTTTATTTATTTTTGAGACAGAGACAGAGCACGGGCAGGGGAGGGGCAGAGAGAGAGAGAGAGAGAGAGAGGGAGACACACAATCCAAAGCAGGTCCAGGCTCTGAGCTGTCAACACAGAGCCTGACATGGGGCTCGAACTCACGGACCGTGAGATCATGATCTGAGCCAAAGTCAGACACTTAACTGATTAAGCCCCCCAGGCGCCCTGAGTTAAGCTACTTTAATACCTACAGGCACAGGATTGAACCTCTGACTGGGACAGAGCCTCCGCTCTACAATTTCCTGTGTCATTTTGGTCAAACTGCTTAACGTCCCTAAGCCCTGGGTTCCTCTCTGAAAAATGGAAGGAGAATGGCATGTTGCCTCATGAGAACTAAAAGAAACAATGTGGGTCAAGTGCTCAGAAGGGCTCACCCTCTCCTACTGGGCACCGGCCCCAGGCTTCCAGCAGCCGCGGAGCACCCACTAGATGTCACACGGCTGAGTACTGTGTGGCCTCCATTAGCATATGCTGAGTTTTGATTCTCACTACCCGCTCTCAATAGATACAAAGACATCTCTCACACTTGTTTTGGAGTTCTATTTCTCAATATTTGTCCCTGTAAACCACCATGGGGTATGACTCTAGCCGTCCATCTACCATTCAGAGCCTTGTCCCTAATGTGTCGGTGCGGGAAGCCAGGAGGGACGGGGGGAGATACAACATGCGTAACCCACTCTCCAAATCCAAGAAGGCAGAATATGCGTGACCACTTCATTTTGCTTCATAAAGCTCACTAGACGACATCATCAGTGGTATTTCACAGACTTGGATTCCCATTTTGGGTAGGAAAAAAGAGTGGAGAGAAATTACTCCAAGGAGTATTACAAAGGGACAACTTGTCCTCCCTGATCAGATTTATGACTTGGGTGTGTGAAAGGGAAGTCCGTAGGTGACCAACATCTCTCTCTATGATGAAATAGCTCAACTACTTCGGTCCTTCTTATGTGACCGAGACATTCTCCGCCCGTTCCTGTGACACAGGATTGTGGAGAAGCTATTTCTTTAAAACCACTTGGGGACTGTGGATACATCAGGTGCCTGGGTGCAGGCAGTATCTTGAAATGTGAAGTTTAGCAATGGGATGAAAGGGTGAAACGACTCCCCCCAGACTATTTATCTCTCTGTGCCTGCGTTATTGTCACACCTTTGTGAAATACCCACATGGCTCTTTTCCAAGTGCCGACCATTCTAAACAAGACTAATGTTAAAGAAAGACAATGTTCGGGGAACCTGGGTGGCTCAGTCAGTTAAGCTTCTGACTTCAGCTCAGCTCATGATCTCATGGTTCATGAGTTCGAGCCCCGCATCGGGCTCTGTGCTGACAGCTCGGAGCCTGGAGCCTGCTTCAGATTCTGTGTGTGTGTGTGTGTGTGTGTGTGTGTGTGTGTGTGTCTGTCCCTCCCTTGCTCATGCTCTGTCTGTCTCTCAAAAATAAATAAACTTTAAAAAAATGTTCTTCCCTCTTCTCAGCCTCCACCACTGATATGAGATAGTAGCCATGGTGGTCTGCCCACCCCAGGCCCACAAACGTCATACAGAGATCTGCATGCCCAAACACTCCCAAACAGGGGGAACCCTGGAAGTTTCTCACACATATTTACAGAACATCCCATATGTCACTGTGTGCTGTCTGCTGAGCGTATCCAGAGTCACCGGCGCCCAAGAAGAAGCATGCTCTCCCCCAGACCGTGCTGCGCTCTCGTATCTGTTTATGCCCCAGTGGCTTGTGGAGTTCGGGCTGAGCCAGCTCTGTGCTCACACGCCACCCGGCACCCCATTGAGGGAACCCAGCGGAGGCTGGGGCACCAGGCTAAGTGCAGACGCAGCAGGCTTGACTCACAACGGCCCTTCCTCGCCGATGACTCAGGTTTTGTTACTTGGCCAAGACTGTTCTCTTCCTTTAAACCCGATTCTCTTCCTTTAAGGCTGCGTCTGCGCCAGCGGGCTCCTCAGTGCCTCCCGCACATCAGCTCCGGGCAGACGCAGCCCGCAGCCCCCACACCAACAGGGGAGCGTCGAGCTCTGCCCATGGGCGCCACTGAGGCTGAGCCCAGCCTACTATCCGTCGCCTGTATCATCTTCAACCCATGCTTTAAAATTAGACAATAATAATAATAATAATAATAATAATAACAATAATAATAATGAATTGTTTGGGGCTGCAATCATAGTCCTGGAGGTATTTAAAATACCTCTTGTGGGAAGAACAAATGTTTCTGGAACCCAAAATAGGCAAATTGCCCTGGCCTACTTTTCAACAAGTTCCAGCGAGTCACCGACTATAAAAACTTCCAGTTTTCTTCAGGTCTTCACCAGGACCTGGGAAGTGTTGAGTTCTGGTTTGCAGTCTTCCACTGGGCAAAGGAGCCCGCCGCTCTGTTGAACCGCAGCCCGGAGGCATCGGCACCCGCGGTCCCAGGGCTCTGAGTGCCCCCAGCGCCAGCCCCAAAGAGGAGGGCTGGCAAGCCGTCGTTCTGCCCGTGGCTATAAATTTATCGTCGAAAAGAAACGTATCTTTGTTGGTAGGATCAATGGCTTCCCTAATGAGAAGCACATTTCCACACAGGCTCCTCACAAGGGCTCGCGCAGGGCCTGTGAACTTGAAGCAGCCGGAGCCTGCACGCCTTTCAGAGCTAACTGCTTACAGGTGCGCGGGGACCGGGGCTCGGGCCGGGCCAGCTGCGTTCAGCCCAGTGCCTGAGCGTCTTTGTTCTCGAAAGGGTAAAGTTTCCCTCATTCTCCGTTTTATGGCCAGAGGTTTCTGGGCTGCATCACACCCCATAAGAGAGCACCGAAGGGCTTAGTTTTACTGTTTTGTTGTGTTTTATCGATGCATGTTTTCCTCCGCGAAGGTGCGCTGGAGAGGCAGGCGGTAACGGCTCAATTACACCGTCACCCTCTCCCTCTTCGGGAGCCCGGCGACCTGGCACACTTTTATTGCATCCACATGCAGATGTGAAGGCAGAGAGGAAAGGAGCAAAGGGGGACGGCCAGGCCCTCTGGTGCGCGGGTTCAAGCTGGAACCGCTCCCTTCCCCCGTGGCCCTTCAAGGCCAAGAGCTTTCCAAAGACTAGCAATGTGTTCCCACTGTGGTCATGGAGTCAGCCACCCATCTCCTCCTGGGGGCAGAACGCCGCTGGTCTTGGCAGAAGGGCTGGGGGGCAGGTCTCTCCCCACTGAGTGGGCCCGGGGGCCCTGGGGCTGCGCCGTGAGCCCCGCACAGCCCCTGAGCCGTCCGACCGGCCTCTCAGCAAAGCTGGGGGGGCTCACGTGCAACCCCGAAGATTTGGTGTCACTAATTTTCATGGCATCTTAAAGTCATTCCTAAGAGGGCATATAACCAAAGCTTCCGAGTCCGAGAGCAACCAGAGTTCAGATCACGCTCCGCCTCTTCCTCTCTCTGCGCACTTCCCAAGATCCTTGGTGTTTCTAAGCCTCAGCTTCTTCAGCTGGGAACTGGGAATAACAGCACCCCTTCCCGCGGGCTGGGAGCACTTAACGGGAGAATCAGGAAGCACGGAGCATCGCACTGAACGCATGCCAGCTGGCAGGTGTTCTCTCGTACAGATACGGACAAATGCACTTACTTTTTGCAGTTTGCCCTTTGTCACTTGTGGCATTAAAAGCATATCGGTGGCTTTGCATATCTTTGTACCGTACTGTTCACTGAGTTTCATCATGTTTTAGCCATTTCCTTGATGTTAAAAATGTCCCCAACGTTTATATAAATAATGCTTTGTTGTGCATTAATTTGTCAGCATTACCTACTACGTCCTTAAAATAGACTTATAGATGGGGTCTTACAGGGTCAAAAGAGAGGAACATTTTTAAGACTCAATACTCAATAGTGTTGCTCAATTATTTCCCAAAAAGGTTCCCCTTACATTTCCCAGTGACACTAATAACGTCTCTTATTGGCCATCAGAAATGGGAAGAAATATCCCAACTTTGATTCTTTAATGAAAGATTCGCATTTGGGCATAAAGTTCGCCTTCCCCTCTCCATAGCAAAAGAAATGGAAAATAATGGTAACTGTGCAGCTAACAAGAATTATCCAGAAAATGGAAAGAAAATTAAATTGGAGTTGTCTGAATATTTTCTTAAATCTCCACACTGCATTTCCAAACGTGTTCCCAATAGCACAGAACTATTGTTTTCTACGTTTTACAGTGCACATGTTTTTGTCCTAAAGGAAAAAAAAAAGTTCTAGCGAAGACATCCAGCTACTCTGTGAGGTGCTTAGCACTGAGCCGTAGGGCATGGTGCCCAGTTAGTGAATTCTGAACGACTCCAAGGTTGTGTAGGACACCGTTTTCCATGTGGCCACGGCGTCACCATGAGAGAGCTTACAGATGACCCGTGTCCACACTCTCGTTTTTGCAAGTGAGCAGACTGGAAACCAGAGAATCCAGGGAGCCACGGGTTACCCAGCAAGGAGGTGCAGAACTGGGGCCACCGCCCGCGCAGAGCCCGCCACGCCGCCTTCCTCTGTGAGCAGCGTCCACACTACCGCCAGATGATGACGCATTCCTAGAGACTGCCCAGTTCTCACATCTGGTAATGACCTAAGGGACGTAACTGGGTGGGAGCTGAGAAACGCGCCCTCGTGAGGAGGGCAGGAAGCCATCAGTCCACGTGTCAGGATAATACACGATGAGACTGCGTTTCGCCAACAGGTGGTCGGCGCTAAGTCGAGCGAATTAGCAAAGCCCCAGGCTCCGGGGCCTCCTCAGTGCGTTCTCATTCACCCCACCTCAGAGCCCTCGCCTCCTCCATGCAGATGGGAGACGGGAAGATCTGTTTTCCAATGGAGCGCAGGCCCACGGGCCATCGCAGCCGGGCATGCCCTTGCCGCGCGAAGCCAGGACGCACCGGCTCTGCTGCCCACCAGCACTGGGTGGCCTTGCAGCCCCGCAGCCCAGGCCAGCCGCAGCCTCCGTCCGCAAGGCCTGTGAGCTAAAAGTGACCTTTAACTTTTGTCAACAGTTGGTTATAAAAAAAACAATGAAAACAGACAAATATGCAACGGAGCCCGTAGTGCCCGCAAAGGCTGAGATACTTACTGGCTGGCCCTTCCCAGAAGAACCTTGCCAACCCGCTCCCGACCACAGCCCAGTGCTGACTTATCCAGCGTCTTTCCAAGGCTCTGACGATATCTTTACACTTAAAATTCTCCCTTGTCTGTCAGAACACCTCTTCTCAAAGATTGCAAACAGTACGCCCCGTGGGCAGGACCGGGGTGTGGGACTCAGGCCCCATCACCCGTGAGCCGGGATTTGTGGGGCAAATCGCTTTACTTGTGGGATCATGGTTTTCTCACCTATGAAGTGGGGGGAAACATCAGTGACCCCCCCCATGGGACTGCAGTGAGGAGACAATGGGCTTGTATATATAATAATAAAATGATGTAAAATATATATATAATCAAATATATATTTAAATCACAAAACTAGAACTGAGTACCTTTGAAGATCTGACCGGCCTTATTCAGCAGTTCATGAATTGGGAAGCACGCCATCTAGCTGGCAGAAGGGATGAGCCGGAAAAAATAGAAGATTTTTGAAGACAGAAAGATGGTGGGACGCAGAAGTCATAAACAAAGAACAGAAGGATTCTTTTGGACAAGGTCACCTTCCTGTGGGAGGCAAGAGGGGTCTATGAGGTGGATCACCTCGCAGGCGCTGACCAGGCACTTCCAGGCTGACGGGCTCAGATCACATTCCTGGGGGAGGTGGACACTACAGTTAAGTTAGGTAGGAAGTCTGGGTTTGGGGATGCGGGGTTGTGCACAAGTGACTCCGCTTGAGACCTATTGTTTCTTCATAACTATACATATATATATATATATATATATATGGAGAGAGAGAGAGAGAGGGATGGAGACAGAGACAGAGAGAGACATACACATACGTATGTGTATCTTATAACCTAGAAATTATACGTATATAAGCAATATATTTATATTATAATATGTATTATAGTCAATAAATAATATATACTATAATACAAATATGCATTATATTAAATAAATAATATACATATATTATGTTTATATAATTACATAATATAAATACATGTTATTCCTATTACATTTATATTAATTTATATTATGTTTATGTATATATAATATTTATATATAAAGCATTTTAAAACCTATAAAGACCAACGCAGATAAAGGTATTTTTACTTATACTATTGATTCCAAAGTGACATTTTTTACACTTCCCCATTTTTCTAAAGTTTATTTATTTAAAGAGAGTGGATGCACACACTCAAAAGAGTGAGTGTGGGAGGGGCAGAGAGAGGGAGAGAGAGAATCCCAAGCAGGTTCCACACTTAGCTCGATCCCACAACTGTGAGATCATGACCAGAGCTGAAATCAAGAGTCAGCTACTCAACGGACTGAACTACCCAGGTGCCCATCACTGTCCATTTCTTCTATTTTTTCATTTATTTTTCAGTTTTACTTTTTTACAAGGAGGGGGTCAGGGGGAGAGAGAGGGAGAGAGGCTCCATGCCGACCTGGGGCTCAATGCCACAACCTGCAATCATGACCTGAGTCTAAATCAAGAGTCAGATGCTCAACTGACTGAGCCACCCAGGCGCCCCTGCTCAGTTTTTAAAAATGTATCATAGGGGCATCTGGGGGGCTCAGTCGGCTAACCATGTGACTTCGGCTCAGGTCATGATCTCACGGTTCATGGGTTTGAGCCCTGCGTCGGGCTCTGTGCTGACAGCTCAGAGCCTGGAGCCTGCTATGGATTCTGTGTGTGTCTCTCTCTCTCTGCCCCTCCTCTGTTCATGCTCTTTCTCTGTCTCTCAAAAATAAATAAAATGTAAAAATAAAATAAATAAAATAGAAACATATCATATCTTCTAATATTTTTAAATGAGGTCTAATTGACATGACATTACGGTAGTTTCAGCTGTGTAATATAATGACTCAGTATTTGTATGTGTGATCACCCAATAATCTAATTAACGTCCATCACCAGGCAGAGTTACAGGTTTTCCCCATGATGAGAACTTTCAAGACCTACTCTTCTAACACACACGAAGCCAGCAGTGGCGACAGCTGGCCTGTAGCATGACATGACTTTACATCCTCATGACTCGTTCAGGTAATAACTACAAGTTTGCACCTTCTGACCCTCTTCGTCCATTCTGCCCACCACTCTGCTTACTAAAGTAATAAAAAGTATGTTTATTTTTATTTTCAGACCACCCGTAATGACTTATCCTACGGACTCAAACAATGCAAGGAGGGCAAATGTACCAAAGAGCGCATATTTCTGCGAAACTCAAACATATCCCTACGGCGTTGAGCCCGGGGACGAAGTAAGGACACCCGTGGGGAGGGGAAGAAACGCCAGAGACAGTACAAGGTCCTGGCATCGGGACTGCTTACTGACTCGCCAGCTCCTGGAACATGTGAGCTTTGTATCTGACAGAACGAAATGAGGCTGTGACCGATGGCAAGCACCTAGGGATTGGCTTTTTTCTTGTAATAAGGACGGCCGAGCTCCCCGGGAGCTGGCCACGCAGACCCCTGTGCGTCCCAGCTCTGCCGCCCGCGGCCGTCTGCCTTTCACACTCACGGGGCGGCTGTGACCCTCGCCGACACGGTGTCAGGTTCATAGAGGGGCAGAGGGCAAACCCCAGGCTCCTCCACCTGAACTCTCCCTTTGAGCAAGAAGCCCGCCTGTGGCCTCAGAGTCCGTGGACTGTCGCGTCCAGGACATGGGTGCCCTTGTCCCTCTATCTCCTGCTAAATACAATAACAACAAAAAACCTCGGCCATTATATTTAAAACAAGTATACAAGGACCGTGAAACATGGACGGGAGAAGACAGACCAAGACTCAAGCAACAGAACAGCGGTAAGTCCCCTGGGTTTTCTGTTAGCCTCATCTATTCTAGATTTGGAGCCAAAGAGGTGGCAACCGGGAAACTCCAAAAGGCACAGGCCGAAAAAATAATAATAATAATAAATAAATAAATAAATAAATAAAAACCATGAAAGCCTTTCCTCTCTTGATGAAGGATTGGGAAAGTGGCAGCTTAGAAAACCAGACAGTAACCTGTCTCCTCCAGCCAAATACCATAGGAAAATCTGTGCCCCCCAAGGTTGTAACAAGGTGCCCCAACATACACACTCACGCACACACGCACCCCAGATGGCGTCAGAGAAGCCCAAGTGGAAAGCCACCACCTTCAGCCCTGCTGCTGGTCATGTGCTCCCACACCACAGCGTCAGAGGACCACGGGGTGGGGGGGGGGACCAGAACCGCCATCCTCAGCCGCCAGTAAGAAGGAACCCTCTTCAACCATGGGGGTGTCCTCACAGGTGGGGGGAGACCTGAGGCCCGACATTCACCTGACTGTAACAAGGAGACCCCCCCCACCTGCTACGGTGTCGAGAAAAGACCCCTGAAGCCGAATTGGATACCGTTATGCAAACACGCCCACGATTCAATCACAAGTCATTTGTCACACGTCAACCGGGAATCTCTCAACAAGAATTAAAAAGACAAAACAAAAACAGACCATCGATAGATGCCAACCCTGGCATGAAAGAGACGTTTGGATTACCTGACAGACTTCAAAGCATGATCCAAACGCTTCCAGCAGGCACGAACACACATCGGCCAAGAAACGACACGTCCGGGCCGAAGACGTCCCCCGGCCGGAGCAGGGGCGCGGCCACGCCTGGCACAGGGCGGCGGGGGGGCGGCTGTGGAGATGCACCCAGAGCAGAGGAAGCGGAGGGAAATGGGCGCTGGTGCTGGTTTGGAACAAACAATCGACAGTCTTCTGGAAACCTTCCAGGACGTGTTTCCCGCTGACTGCTCTACCGGCTGAGCCAGAGTGACCGCGTCCGCACCTCTCTGGCCCCTTCTGGTGCCTGCTGTGAGGGCGGGCAGGTGGCCCCCAGTCCTCGGTGGGGATCATAATAAGCAAACAAATCACTCCCTGGAGACTGAGTGGTGACTGATGAGTATCGATACGGGGTCTTTGCAGGGAAAGACTGTGAAGGTCGGAACACTTTTACTTGCACACTGGCATTTGAATGACCGATTTTCAGCAAGGGTAAACAGCCTACTATTCTGTGTGTTTTCCATGAGAGCAGGC
>PISW01011834.1:0-37117 GCA_004023785.1 Mungos mungo
TGGTCTATGCAGGCTCACTGGGGGATGGGGATACGGAACAGGAGGACAGGACCCCCGGTCTATGCAGGCTCACTGGGGGATGTGGATACAGAACAGGTGGACAGGTCTCCTGGTCTATGCGGGCTCACTGGGGGATGGGGATACGGAACAGGAGGGCAGGACTCCTGGTCTATGCGAGCTCACTGGGGGATGTGGATACGGTGCAGGACTCAGGACTCCTGGTCTATGCGGGGTCACTGGGGATGTGGATACAGTGCAGGACTCAGGACTCCTGGTCTATGCGGGCTCACTGGGGATGTGGATACGGTGCAGGAGGACAGGACTCCTGTCTATGCGGGCTCACTGGGGATGTGGATACGGAACAGGACTCAGGACTCCTGGTCTATGCAGGCTCACTGGGGATGTGGATACGGTGCAGGAGGGCAGGACTCCTGATCTATGCGGGCTCATGGGGGATGTGGATACAGTGCAGGACCCAGGACTCCTGGTCTATGCAGGCTCACTGGGGATGTGGATACCGAACAGGAGGGCAGGACTCCTGGTCTATGCGGGCTCACGGAGGATGTGGATACGGAACAGAGGGCAGGACTCCTGTCTATGCGGGCTCACAGGGTCGTGGCACACCTGGATGCACCGCCGCGGGTCCTCACCTCTCCGTCCCGGAGCTGTGTCCCCGCCTGGCCCGTGGGCTCCCTGTCCGCGGCCTGGCCTCCTGCCGGGCCTGTGTCTCTTCCTGACCCGGGTATCCCGCCTGAATGCGGATTCTCACCTAAGTCTCCACACACCAGCCGGAGACAAGGAGGAACGCGCCCGGAGGCCTCGTGCTCTGGTTTCCTCTCAGAAAGCCCTGAGGGCTTATGTAGCCGCTGAAGTCCCGCGAGACCCTGCGAGATCCCCTGGACCGTGAGTCCCCGCGCAAGCTCTCGCGAGACCCAGCTCCCCCAGGGGGCGTGGTCCCGCTGTGGTCTCCGCTCAGCCTGAGCTCTGAGGGATGCGCTTCCTCTGCTAACCGGAAGTTGGCCTTTCAAACACCTGCCTTAAAGGCGCAGCGCAGGATTTCCCCCCTGTCTTTCCCAGCACGCCCAGAAAACTCGTTTTCGTGAAAGCACAGCAGCCCGTGAGGATTGGCCGGTGTCAGACACCAATTTGGGGAAATCTTCAAAGCGTTTGCTCAAGAGAATGAGCTGGATCTGCCATAAAATCAACGTGCAACAGGGACACAAAGTTCTGGTTCTTTCTAAACAGGGTTGCACCACATTCATGCATGTATTATTACCATTAGGTGAATTCTTGCCCGTGTGCTTTGATACATCTCTCACGTGCAAATAATGCAAATAGTTTCCAATATTTTCCATTGCTCTATGTTAAACTGATGACAGTGATGAAGCCAGAGAACATTGGAGATGGAAATGCCATGGTGGCTCTGGTGGTCAGGGTGTTGTCCACCTGCTGACTCAGTTATTGTGTATCTTGGACTGGACTTGGTACTGAAGGCTAAGTATCCCCAGGTGCAGGTGACATTAGACAGCAATGCCACGACCTTGTGGAACAGGTGTGGGGCAGTCTATTAAGAGAGAGAACAAGAGGCACCTGGGTGGCTAGATGGCTGAGCGCCAGACTCTTGGTTTTGGCTTCAGTGATGATCTCACGGTTCCCTGCATTGCAGTCCTGTCCCCAGCTCTGCACAGGCAGCAAGAAGCTTGCTTCGGATTCTCTCTCCCTCTCCCTTTGTGCCTCCCCTGCTTGCGATGTCTCTGTCTCAAACATATGTAAATAAAACTTTAAAAATATTTTAAGACGGAGCAAGTACATAAGCAGTTAACATGTGGTAATTAGTATAAAAAGGAGAAATAGACATGTTGTCATAGGAACAGAAGAGAAGGAAGCTGGGACTTGCCTGGGCGTATGTGTGTGGGAATATCTAGTGGAAGAGCAGGATGAGAAATGGCCTGATTCTAAATGATGGGCACCACTCCCAGCAATGGGAAAATGCAGGGAGAACTTTCCAGGCACTGGCAACATCTGTTTCCAAATGGACAGACATCAAGAGGCATTAAATTTTTTCAGGTGGATCTGGAAAAAACGAGAGGGTCAATGTGCTGATGAGAAAGTGCGTCATATGCCAGCAATGACATAGCAGAAAAACGTGGCCCAGTTTCAGCAAGCGTATGACTGTGTGTGTGTGACAGGCTAGCTCAGACCTGAACCAGTTGTTTCCCAGATGAAGAGACATGCTTCAGCTGGCTACAATTTTAACTCTAGGCCAGAGAGGATATAGTTTAAACTAAGTGTATGTTCAAGGGTAAGGACAGAATACATGGAATTAGACAGAAATGAGTGAGGCTTGGTAGATTTGTCTCATTTTTAAACAAATGATACCTGCGAAAACAAGACTCAACAATGATGGGGTGGCTCGGTCAGTTGAGCGTCCGGCTTCGGCTCAGGTCATGATCTCACGGTTCGTGGGTTCAAGCCCACGTCAGGCTGTGCTGACAGCTCGGAGCCTGGAGCTGCTTCAGATTCTGTGTCTCCCTCTCTCTTTGCCCCTCCCCTGCTCATGCTGTCTCTCTCTCTGTCTCTCTCTCTCTCTCTCTCTCTCTCTCTCTCTCTCTCTCTCTCTCTCTCACTCTCTTTCTCTCTCTCAAAAATAAATAAAAACATTTAAAAAAAGACTCAACAATGAGTCCAGGGGCTTTCCACTGGGTGGAGAAGAAATGAGTTAGGGAAGAGAAGCTAGTCTGGGGGGAAGCTGATTATTGAACATTTATGTATGTTGGTGAGATGCCAGTTTGTGAGCCAAGGGACCAGGTCCAAGGGGCTGAAGACTCATTTGATATTCGAATAAAGAAGAGCTGACATTCCTGGGGCTCCTCTGTGCTCAGATACCATCAGTATATCGTGGTATGTGTTGCATCGACTTGAAGGTCAGCACCAGGAGGAATAGAAAGGTTCGAGAAGATAGTCAACTATGCAGGTGTACGTAAAGAATTACAAACAATAAGGGACAGGGAAGAGGAAAAGTCAAAGGAATTAACGGAACCCAAAGATAAAATTTCAATATGAAAGGGAAAATAGCCAAATACTCGGTGAAAATGGACAATCTCCAATAGAAATAATGTTCCCCACTCATCTAAAGTTCCCCACTCGATCTAAAAAGTTAACCTGGGGCCGCCTGGGTGGCTCAGTTGGTAAGTGTCTGACTTTGGCTCAGGTCATGATCTCACAGTTCACGAATTTGAGCCCCATATAGGACTCTGTGCTGACAGTTCAGAGCCTGGAGCCTGCTTCACAGTCTGTGTCTCCCTCTCTCTGCCCTTCCCCAACTCACACTCACTCTGTCTCTCAAAAATGAATAAATATTTTTAAAAAAAGTTTAAAAAGTTAACTTTGGGAGGGAAAGGACTTTTTTATTACTGGTCACTGCAGTATTCCACGTTAATTTAACACTCTTAGAAGGCGTTCAGTTAACATCTGTTGCAAGAATGTGCAGTCAAATGGGACATTTGGCCGACAAATGTGAGAACACTGGACGGTCCTTTTCTGAGCACCTACTCATTTATCGACGTCGGTGGCCAGAATAACTAAAGCCCTATCGTTGAAGGTCCTACTTTATGTCAGTTTGCGTGGGAATTAGCTAATTCATTATATTTGAGAAGGTAATGAAAGGTTAAGAAAAAAAAAAAAAGAAACAAAAAGTAGAAATTATAAGTGTCCAGATAAAATAATGTGCTATATACACAGGGAAAATCATATTTGATACTTTATATGCATATAATAATCTCTACATTAAATAGATTAGCTATATGGTATGTTACATAACATATTATGCCTTAACCTATAGAGAAATAGCTACATATTAATCACCAATACATCAGCCCATTTATATCCTTAAAGGTGCTAAGTGAAAAATACAGGAAGGTCCATATGTAGAGGAGCAAGGAAACTGAAAAAATTATTTGTACAGAATAGAAAATTGTAACATCCCTGGAATGCAGAGATGTCTGAACAATGCGTGATTGGTTTGAATATCTTGCTTTATTTAATCTTTCTCATTATTTTCTCTCAGTATCAACTAATCATTTTTTCAGAGTATTGGACACTCTTTCACTTATACGGGTGCAAATTTGCCAAAAATCTGCTTTTCAATTTTCAATAACCACCTTAAATTCATAAACTCCCATATTTCCTTTTTTTTGTAAGTTTACTTATTTATTTTGAGAGGGAGCATGGGCAAGCAAGCAAGGGGCAGAGAGAGAGGGGAACACAGGATCCCAAGGAGGCTCCACAGAGTCAGCACAGAGCCTGATGCGCACCTTGAACCCACAAACTGAACCGTAAGAACACGTAACCGACTGAGCCCCTCAGGCGCCCCTGGTTCCTTTTTACTTTTAAACAATAATTCTAAATGTTACTCTGCTTTCATTAATGCACCACACACTGGGAAGTCTTCCAGGATCTTTCAAAGTATAGTCTCCTGGTTTCCGTTCATGTAGATACAAGTCAGTGCAAAGGTGCTTCTGGTGATTTGCAAGCCCCCGGGGAAGTGAGTTGTAATAACAGACTTACTGTTTGTTCCGTTCTGAGACTTGCATATTCAGATTGTCTGGAAAGGTGATCAGAACCAACTTGACTCCTCACTGGATTCCTCAATAGTCCATACTGATTGCTCAAGGACCTGTTGGAGGTCGCTGTTTTAATTAGCTGTCGTTTCTTTATTTCAGTAGATAAAATAAGTTTTGAGAGTGTAAAAAACAACAACAACAAAAAAAAACAACCAAAAACCAAAAACAAAACAGAGGAAACATTTTCCAGCTACAAGCCCTGGCAAGTTTATCTAGTGCACAGGAATTAATTTTGTTTCAACAAAAGGAAGAGTTTCTTACTGGAGGCGGGAGGTAAGAACTTAGAAACACACACACACAATTAAACAATGTGCATCTCGAAAGACAGAGTGATTTCAGTCCTCTTTGAAACAACCTGAATGACACCCAGCGAGTTGCAACTGTCTGGGCTCAGTGACTTGAAAGGTTACCAAAGGAGGGATTTGTGGAAAAGGCTTTGGTTACCTTGTCTCAACTGTAGAGGACTGGGAGTTAAAAACTGTTCTATTTCCTGAACTCAATGTCTTGGGCTCCTTGGCATCTCTTACGTCAATGATGAGAGTCAGCCAAACTTCAAACATCTTCCCTTCCTTCGCTTTTTTCTCAGAGATTCAAATATCTGGTCCACGGTTATGCTCCTTTTCATCTTCTCATGATTTATTATTTGTTTTGGATCTTGGTGTTTTAACCTGTGCACACTTCCATCCTCCAGGGTATCCTGGACCTGCCTCAAAAAATTAAAAATAGAACTACCCTAAGATCCAACAATTCTGCTTCTGGATACTTTATGCCAAAAGTTTAAAAACAAATGCAAAAGGAAGTATCAGATACAGCAGAGGTACTTCCAGGGAAGTGGTCAGTCATGGTATCTCTATGATTATAATAAAGTTGCAGAACGTACCATGATAAGCTAAGCGGTCACTGTTGGGAAAATCTGTCTTTCACTTTTATTGATATAATCGACATAGAAGGCTACGTAAGTTCATGGTTTAGAGCATAGTGATGACCTTCATTTGTCGCAAAATGCTTAGCACAATAAGGTAGCATCCATCGTCACAGATAGAGAAAAGGAAAATAAGGTGTTTTTTTCCCTTGGGATGAGATTCTTACTTGCTGCTTAAAAACAAGAACATGGACATGGGAAAAGACATATATAAGAAGACATCTGCAAATACATATCATCTAAACTGTGGCTTCAAATTCTCACCTAGTGGGAACATCCAAACATTCAACATTTCAAGTTGTAGAACATTTTTAAAATTTTTTTAAATGTTTTTACTTATTTTTTGAGAGAGATAGAGACACAGAGCATATGCAAGGGAGAGGCAGAGAGAGAGAGGAAGACACAAAATGTGAACCAGCCTTCAGGCTCTGAGCTGTCAGCACAGAGCCAGATGTGGGTCTCGAACCCACGAACCATGAGATCGTGACCTGAGCCAAAGTTGAACACTCCACCGACTGAGCCACCCAGGCGCCCCTCAGGGTGTAGAAATTTATGGCATGAAACCAAAAATCAAAATTGAAGGTTGGGTAAACAGTAATAAGCATGATCCTTATGCCCATAATACATAGCATCATGCCAACCATTAAACCATTTTTTTTTCGCTTCTGTAAGCTTTTAAAAAGAAAGTGAAATCATTTACAAAACTACTAAGTAATATAATGAACAAATATACTGAGCAAATTCTAAGTTATTAGGATGTCGGAGGCAGAGATCTATGTGTCTCTTCTGGCCATCTACCAGGATTATGTTAGTAACACAGGCATGAAATTCTTTGATTTTCTATCAAGCTGGGGTAGAGGGGCTCAACAGACTTTCCTATGTTTTTATACCTATTTAGTTACTTTAATAATTAGCTACTCCTCAAATATCTTGTTCTTACTAGATTCTTAATTGTCATACTATTTGCTTCTCTCCAACCACTTTTTTTCCTAAATAGATTCACCCAGTTGTCAACATGATTTTTCTGTCCATTGAGCAAAGCTATAAGTGCATTACTCTGTGTGTGTGAGTGTGTGTGTGTGTGTGTAATAAAGAAATAAAAAGTTGTTAGAAATCCGTGGGGGTGTTTATGGCTCAGAACGTTGGCGCAAAATCTCCTCTTGATTGAATCCAAGTAGCTCTGGGATTCAAAATGTCTAATTTAATTACTGAGGTTTCCATTGGCAAAGTAAGCTCAAAGTACTCACATTTATCCATGTTCAAATTAAAATGAATTCCAAATACACTTGAGTACAACAAATTGAATATAATCAAATGGATAACTTCTGATCAATATGATGAATTGGAATGATCTGAGAGTATTTGGTCTCCGTTCAAACACAAAGACTGAGAAATATAGGTAGATCATCAATTCAATATCAAGGAAGGAAAATCTGCAGTTGTTAGACGCTCAGAGAACTCTAAGCCAAAGCTGTGCAAGTGGACTGATGCAAAAAAAAAAAAAAAGTCAGGGGAGAAATGGGCAATATATATGTCTGTGAACAGGTAGAAGTTGAGACCATACTTCCACTTTGGGAATTCAGGCCACATGTCGAAGAGCATGGGGATTTTTAAAAACTATTCTTTCTTATCATTGTTGATACTGTTATTTTGCATTACGCCTCAAGTAATATATAAGGAGGTTTTCTGTTGACCAAACCACAGAAGAAGGGAGACATTCTACAAGACTCTCCTTTGAAAGTATCTAAAAAGTATCAAGATAGTGAGGATGAGAGAGACCAGTAGAGGTTAGCACATCATCCGGCACAAACTCAACCCTCAACGCATTAGTGGTTCACCGGTGGCAATTAAAATGAGCATTCGTTGAGGGTCTGAAGACCCGAGCAGAGCCGCTGATTTCTACCCTTTCGCTGGAAGACAAAAACAAGACAGCCTGCTTTGAAGTGGGGGGTCTGGTAAAAATCCCAAGGTGCATTCTGGAACCCGGATGGGGTATCTCACAGGAGTATGGGCGAACCAGGACACGTAAACAGGGTAGTCTTGGTCGTGGATGGAAAGCGTTTTTAAATCTGTGTATATGATGCAATTAGGTCACGAATAAAATAAACCCTCTTTGAAGGATGCTAACTCCATCCATTATTTTATTGCTCCATTTTATTCCTCAAAAGTTTTACAATTGCCTACATTTTATCAAAAAGGGGTGCCTGGGTGGCTCAGTCGGTTAAGCATCCGACTTCAACTTTGGCTAAGGTCATGATCTCACGATTTGTGAGTTGGAGCCCTGTGTCGGGCTCTGTGCTGATGCCTCAGAGTCGAGAAGCTGCTTTGGATTCTGTCTCCCTCTCTCTATGCCCCTCCCCTGCTCGTGCTCTGTCTCTTCTTCAAAAATAAATAAACATTTAAAAAAACTATTTAAAGTAGAAGAAGTAAGAGGAAACCATAACAAATGGCAGAAAGCCAAGATCACTGGAGAAGAAACAAAACTGCAAACAAATCCCGCAATCACACTTATCAGAATGGGAGTTGTAAATGTCTGTGGTAATATATTCGAAAACTTAAATGGGAAGGACTCTCAACAGCAATGGAGAACATAAAATATTAGGCATAAATTCTAGAATTGAAATCAGGGGCGCCTTAGGGGGCTCAGTTGGTTGAGCATCCAACTTTGGCTCAGGTCATGATCTCACGGTTTGTGGGTTTGAGCCCCGCCTCAGGCTCTGTGCTGACTTCAGCTCAGAGCCTGGAGCCTGTCTTCAGATTCTGTATCTCTTTCTCTGTCTGCTCATTCCCTGCTCATACTGTCTCTCTCTGTCTCTCAAAAATAAATAAATGTTAAAAAATTTTTTAATTAAAAAACAATAACCCTAAAGCATTGACTCATGATTACTTATGGTAGAAGACAGAAGTATTACTGGAAAGAAGCATCCAGAGACAAAATACAGGAAAGCACAAAACTGGGGGCGGGGGGAGATGATTATATGCATGGGAAATGGGGAGGTGGAGAATCCAACTGGAAAAAGATAATCAGTAAGAATTAGTCAACACTGTTAACTGAAATCAAACCCACATCTAGAGAAGCCACGTGAACCCCTGGAAGGCTAAACATACACAAAAACACATAGTAAAAAACAAGTTAACAAAAAGTCGAGTTGTACAGATGGGGGAAACAATGTCACAGTTAAAGGAAAAGAGACATGTATTTCTCAGTAAGAGAGTGAATTTTTGACTCAGAAGCAGAAAAAAAAAAAGGAAAGAAAAAAATGTGGAAAACTAACTCATGACAAAGATTGGAGACAGATCCAAGGAACGCAAGTTGATTTAGTAAATCAGACGAACAGGGTGTGCCCCTCCAGAAAAACACAAAGGAAGAAACAAAGTAACAAAAGAGCTAGTTGAATCCCCAGAGGGGAAAAGTCTACTTTTCAGATGTACACAAGAAAGCAGACACCATATTGTTGTAGAAGGTATGACTGAGTGATGTTTCTTTCAACAAGGATTAGACAAAGATTTATCAAAGGAACACAAGCAAAAAGCCTTTGGGGAATTGATCTTCAAACAGGTGTAAAGGTCCTGTTGTGCAAGATGAACGTGTTTTAGAGGTTTCTTACACAACATTGCCTACAGTTAAAAATACCGCACTCTCTCCCTCCAATTTTGCAAATTGGGTAGATCTCATGCCCTTTTATTTTTTGGCTACAACTTTGAAAATGCTTTACAGAAAAGAGTGACACATAAAACTATTAGTTTTAACACGTGAAGTGCTTTATGTTCACACTTAAATAATGAGAACACTGCAAAGTCTTCAAAACTAGACTCTCTGTGCAATAATATCTAATGTTAGACAGTCAGAGCAAAGGGCTCGTTATCCAGCATTTAGGAAAACATATTATTTTATATCGATTACAAAAAGGCGACTTAATAAAAAATATAAAGACATAGGCAGTTCACTAAATAGGAGATCAAAATGCCATTTTTAGTCATCTGTGTGTGGTCCAGGAAGGCCATACTCAGACCCAATCTACCAGGGTATCAGGAATTAAAAAGACTGACAATCTAGGGGCGCCCGGGTGGCTCAGTCAGTTAAGCACCCGGCTTCGGCTCAGGTCATGATCTCACGATTCGTGGGTTCGAGCCCCACGTCGGGCTCTGTGCTGACAGCTCAGAGCCTGGAGCTGCTTCAGATTCTGTGTCTCCATTTCTCTTTAGCCCTCCCCTGCTCAAGCTCTGTCTCTCCCTCTCAAAAATAAACATTAAAGAAATTTTTTTAAAAAAGACTGACATTCTCCAAGGGCTGCCTATGATAAGAACTTAGAATCTAACCACGTCCATGCCTACATTTTCCATTCCAATCAGAATAACCATTTTAGAAAGTATTTTAGCACTCTTAACAAAAGTTGAAAATAAGCATGTCCTACGACCCTGACCATCTGTTGTTAGAGATAAAATTATAGATGTCGATGCAGATACGGATATGTACTCCTATAGATCAGAATTTTAATTTATGTTTTATGTTTAACTATGTATCCAAACATACAAGTACACACAAAGTTATCGAGAAAATTCAAAATATACAGTTTTGTACAGAAATGCATTTCAATCACAATTATCTCCAGCTTAGACACCAAAAAACTGCCACAAAGAAATAAGGCGTTACGGAAACATTATGTGATGCCTCTGCTGTTTAATTAGCACTGAGCAATGACAGAATCGTGGTAAAAACCGACAAATAGAAATTCATTTCCCCCGCAGCTTTAGGGAATTAAGCAGTAGGAAAGACAAATGCACTACAGTTTAAGTGTAGAATGTACACAAAGTTAGATCAAGCACTGATTAAAATGAAAACACGAGGGGCGCCTGGGTGGCTCAGTCGGTTGAGCGTCTGACTTCGGCTCAGGTCATGATCTCACGGCTCGTGGGTTTGAGCCCATGTCGGGCTCTGTGCTGACACCTCAGAGCCTGGAGCCTGTCCTCGGATTCTGTGTCTTCCTCTCTCTCTGACCCTCCCCTGCTCGTACTGTCTCTCTCTGTCTCTCAAAAAAAAAAAAAAAAAAAAAAAAAACATTAAAAAAATAATAAATAAAAAAAAGTGAAAACACGGAAATATATGAACAGGTATGAAGAAGGGATAATACTCATTTAAAACAAGTGGAGGTTAGCCCGGCCAGTTCATAAATTGCATCGTTAAATAAAGTTATCCCAAAGTTCTTTTGTTCTAGCTGGAAGTATGTAGCCCTAGTTTCTTTGAAAATGACTGCATTAGACACTCATCAAATAGCTGGAGTCGTGTGTAAATATGGGACGCCCACATTATATTTGCAAAGATAATAACTCCCGTGTTCTAATGGTCACATCTAGATGATGGATATGGCTGTCGGCCCCGAGAAGAGATGAACCCTTCAGTTATCAAGTTGACAATAATTGTCCTCAAGGTAAAAGAAAATGACCTCTTTCTTTCTATCTAGCAACATTTTTGCTACTTAGTGTGAAAGGATATTGACTTTTGTATACAATGTTCGCCTGAGCAAGTAGCAATAATGTAAATGCCCATTTTATACGGCCACGGCTCTTGTTCTAAAAAAAAAAAATCATCAATAAAAGAAAAGCAGACATTGAAACCATTTTATTTACTGCAAGATGACGATCCAATGGCCGGTCAGGATGTGCAAGAACGGAGATGAACTTAACCACATATTTGAGAGATCATTTTAACAAAAGCTCTTCATAAAGAAAACAAGTTTGCAACATGAACTTGTAGATTGAACTACCGGTCAGGAACCCTCAATGTGTGCTGTCATTTTTGGTGTTTTCATAGGCCACGCTTAGCTGTCACACAGGAAGTCCAAGGGGCACCTGGGTGGCTCAGTGGGTTGAGCATCTGACTTCAGCTCAGGTCATGATCTCACGGTTTGTGGGTTCAAGCCCTGCATCAGCCTCTGTGCTGACAGCTCAGAGCCTGGAGCTGCTTCCGATTCTGTATCTCCCTCTCTCTCTGACCCTCCCCTGCTCACTCTCTCAAAAATAAATAAACATAAAACAATTTTTTTAAAAAGTCCGAGACTCCATGGTCCAAGACAACGGAACCTCGTTGATCTCTGCTGTAACAACGGATAATCCGATGTGGGTTCGGCAGGAGAAGATGGCCCTTGTCAGCCGTCTGTCAGCACCCACGCTTTTCCATGCTCATTTCGGATACTTCTCCTGACTACAAGGTGAAGCTGACTCAACCCGCACAGCCTCCATTTCACATTCCTCTTACGTTTCATCCACTGGAGATGGCGCTCTGCAAGGAAACTACGGGAATGAGCAGCACATGCTGGTGACAATGTGGAGCACGGCCCCTCTCTTTCGTTGCTGGTAGGAATGGGACACGGGGTGGCCACTGTCTCGGTTTCTTACAAACTAAATGTACCCTCCCCATGAAATCCAGCAGTTGGCACAAGGAGGTTCGAATCTCGTGTCCACACAAAACCCCCCACACGGGCGTTTACAGCAACTTCATGCAAAATCAGCAAAAGCAGGAAACTGTGGCTATTTTTTCACACCCTACTCCATGTTAACCCAACAAAATAAGTGGTTTCCTTCACTCAATCTTCCAAGTCAGTAAAACAGAGTGGTTAAAACGTGCAGCCTAGTTTCAGTCATTTGTTGACTTTTCCAAGCATTTTCAGACCGAAACCAGAGACTGTTTTTACTTCTGTTATTATCACATCAAGACATGAAATGGTACAAATACACGTACATGAAATGTACCCTCCACAGGTCTGCAATTAAACTTTGGAGCGGGTAAGGGATACTATTTACCTCGATCATAATTTCATCTGTCCCTTCAGGAAACGAACAGTCTGGTCACATTTCCGAAGGCTGACTTTCACAGTGAGGGACTAGATGTAATTTTGCAAACAGTTGCAGCCATCTGAAGGGGAAAATTGACTTCCTTTCCCCTGTCATCATCTCCTTCTTTCGTGGCTCTTCCCATTTGCCGGTGCCCTCATCACAGATACTGTGTCCGTTCTTGGAGGTTTTCTACAATGTTTTCATACACAGCGAGGCAGAAAAAAACAGTCCTTGGGGATGATACGTCTCTGTGATTTTATGCCCCAGGAGATGATAGGGCTTTATGGGACAGGTAGCATGTCTTATCTATCCTAGTTTTCTAGATTTTTCAGCTCAGTATCAGACACCTGTTAGATACCCAATAGCTATTTAGTAAGTAAAATAATCAATTTGATCAAATAAACCACAGGAATAAAGCCAGACAGGGAGATAGAAGAAGATAATTTAAATGTAAATGTGACTATTGATCCTTTTGGTTGCATTTAGTATTTCTCATATTCTAACATCGTTATAATTGGTACAGGAAATTCTTCAATACATTTCACTGGTTTATTAGATTTCCCTTCTGCAAAGCCCTACAGATTCTCAGGCTGATAAGGAAGTTCAACTGTTAAGGTTTTAGGGGACAGCCGTCATTAGCATGATTGTCAAATGCATGATTTGCCTTTTGGGACACGAACAATTGTGTCCCCCCTGTTGTTTTTCTCCAAACATGCTAAATAAATGAATCTATCCGTAAACGACTTCTCAGAAAGAGAACATTAAAGAAAACTACTCCTGTCCTTGCAGAAACTGTTTTATTTTTTCGGTTTGTTTATTTAGAGAGACAGGGATGGAGAGAGAGAGACAGAGAGAGAGAATTTCAAGCAGGTTCCTTGCTGTGAGCACAGAGTCCAACATGGGGCTCAAGCCCACACATCATAAAATCACGACCTAAGCCAAAATCAAGAGTCAGACGGTTAACCAAGTGAGCCACTCAGGGACCCCTCAGAACCTATTTTAAAGGTGAATGTGCAGTATGTGGATGTGAGAAATATATGATTAACGGGAAACAAATGTGGGGCTTGGTGATAAACAACACCACCCAGGCACTCACCCACATGCATCTTCAGCTTTTAAAATCCAGTTGAGATAAAAGTGAACCAAGGTTGATTTTCTTAGCGGTACCACATCTCCAACTCAACAGTTAGCCAGCGTTCGGAGACACATTCTGGATTATTCTTTGCAAAAAAACACATTCTGGATTATTCTTCCCACAATAGGATCTTGAATCTTGTTTTTGATAAATGGAAGTTAGTATGCATGATTTGGTATATTATATGTGGTCATCTAAATTTAGCATTCATATCAAAGTATTAACTGCTATCCACGTTCACATATATCCTGTTTAAGAAGCAAAAGGAGACATTCTTTGGATTTTTTTTTTATAGTTAAGTTCCTCGTGTAACATACAGAATTGGAGGACCACTGTTTGATAATCATTATTACATATGCTATCTCTCTGATAGCATGTGATAATCACACACTGATTATCCTTTGACACTCAATGCTATCCAGAAAATATTGAAAGAATCTGGTACAAGTGATCTTTGTTACCCTAGTATCATTTTGTAACAGGGAAAATCCACTCACAATGCACCCTTTGGAAATGTTATCCCCAAGCAAAATTTTTAAAGATTGAGAATATTCCTTAAAAATAAAAAGTGTGTATGGACACAAATGTGTTTTTCCTTCTTCTTGACATCATTTAAGTCACGTGGATTGCCTGAACATGGTTTACACGAGGATTTCGTTGTTTGTAGTTTCAGCTGGGGTCAGTAATGGACCCCACGTTGATATATGTTTGCCTTTCCGTGGCAACGTAAGAGTCTGTTTGGTAGAAGCACAAAGTGAAGAATGGCTGTTCATTGGCTTCTAAGAATCTCTCTTAGTCCTTCAACATTCAATTTTATTTTAATGTTTGTTCATTTTAGAGAAAGAGCATGAGCATTGTAAAGACAGAATGGAAAGGGACAGAGGATCCGAGGCCCACTGCTCACTGACAGCAGTGAGCCCAACGCGGGGCTCAAACTCACAAACAGTGAGAACATGACCTGAGCCAAAGTTGGACGCTCAACCGACCGAGCCATCCAGGCGCCCTGAGAGTCACATCTTTCTATTTGAGTGTCCTATTGAATCACATCCTTATTTCCTATTATTAATTAGTAATGGAACTCCTAGGGTTCTTATTTGTTGGTAATTCTGCATGGTATTAAAATAATTATCTTGGATCACTTTTATTTTTATTTTTTTGAAGTTGGGGAAGGACAGGAAGCAGCTAGTTTTTTGTTTTTAATTTTTTTTTAACATTTATCTTTATTTTTGAGAGACAGATCATGAGCAGGGGAGGGTCAGAGAGAGAGGGACACACAGAATCGGAAGCAGCTCCAGGCTCTGAGCTGTCAGCACAGAACCTGACACAGGGCTCAAACCTAGGAGCTGTGAGATCATGACCTGAGCTGAAGTCGGACGCTCAACCGATGAGCCACCCAAGGGGCCTCTTGGATCACTTTTAAAGTGTTAACAAAATTCTGGGGGTTTTTTTTTTTGGAAAGACCTGAAACTGATTTGTAATATCATGGCAATATTTGGACATCTATCTATCAGTCCTAAAGATCCCAATTGACCAAGAAACAGTGCAATGCATGCTCTGGGAGAGTGGATGTTGTAAAGAAATAAGCTTAATGATAGTAGGTAAAAATTCTGTAGGCAGCGGGTATACTTGGGAATTATCATATGAAATGAAAATGTCCCCCATACTGTGCAAAAGTGTAGTTTTCACTCAGATTCCCAATAACATTATGTGCATAGCACTACAATTCCAAACAAGGTGCATATGTCAAATACACCTAAAAGCCAGTATTACTGGACTAATTTGTTCAAAGTCCAAGTAAAACTGGAACACTGATTTCAAATTTCTATTCACATTTCAAAACCTGAATAACCCAGTTAGCAAGCACCAACACATTTATTCACTCAAAATCTAACACCGGGGTACTTACTGGCTCAAATTCTAATGCTAATTAAATATTTCAAATGACACTAGTTATTTTTTGTTCCCAATTATACTTCAAATTTCAGAATCCAAGTCACAGAGAGAATACTGGTACTCCTTTGATTTCAACTTCAAATCAAACTGTCGTACTTATTAACTTATCTTCTGACTCTAATTTCCAATTAGAAAATATATTTATTCACTTAAATTGCAGATAGCACCTGTGGTCTTCTTCATGTACGTTGCAATTCAAATTCTGAAATATAAATTACATTTGCACCAAGCACCGGAACTCTGATTAGTTCTAATTTCAAACAACACTGCTGTAATTGTTAGTTTCTATTTCCAATGAAATTCTAAAATCTAATATCTGTGATAACACGCACTGTTGCACTGATTAGCTCAAATTCAAAATAACGCCGATGTACAGTCATGTTCAAATTCTATTTCCATAGCCAGGATTGCACTATCTCCTGGAACAATCGCTGGTGTCCATATCAGTTCTTCACTTAAAATCAAATTCTAAAATGTAAATAGAAATGAAAAAGCGACGGGCTCACTTGTTAGTTGGAATTCCAAAGATGCTGTTGGAATTTTGTGTTTTCTTTGTGCCCAATATACCAGTCATAGAATGGTGATAACATTCGTGACCTTGTGTTGAAATTCCCAGTGGCACCTGATGGAGTTCTGGGGGTCGTTATGGATGGTGGGGGGGGGGCGTTCAGAGCTGACGGCCAAGAAAGAATTCTTGAAGACATCTTTGGAGCAAAAAGATGATTTATAAAGCACAGGGATGGGACCCGTGGGTAGACAGAGCTGCACTGTGGTCATGAAGTTAACTCATGATATACTCTTAGGTTGGCCTGGGGTCAGGGATAGAGTAAGTTTCTGAGGAGTTTTGGAAGCAAGATTTCCAGGACCTTGAGGGGCTAGCTGCTGTTAGGAAAACATCATTTATTACCGTTGAGTAAAACCTCGGTCAGGAGACCCTTCAGATGTCTACGTGGGGCCATAATCCTGGAGTAGGATTCTCAGCACACATCTTAACAGTTGAGATAAAGGAAGTAGATTTACCAGATCCTGGAAGTTGGGACAATGTTAAGCTAAGGTTCTCTTTTGCCCCCATCAAAGTGCCACCATCAAGGCAGCCGAGCTCGTAGAGGGAGGCCGCCCTGCTGCTCTCAAGGACACGTCAGTGGGCTGTAGGCAGAAGGGAATTTCGTTTTTCATTTGCCTTAGTTTCCAACATTACCGTGACGAGGACCTAAGCCCCTTTCCTTTGTCTTCGGTAGCTGGGACTGTCCGAGGAATGTCACCCAGATCCCACCTGGGGGAGGGGGGTGGGGATGCAAGCTAGTGCTTTGCCCCCCCCCCGCTTGTCCCACGCCCCCTCGTCAGCACCCGGGCATCGACTACTGTATATTTCGTTCCAGTACTAAGATCTGAATTACCAGCACTGATGTAATTATTCATCCGAATTTCGAATAACCCGTACACACACACATCCCAACTTGAGTTCCAAACTACAAGTGTACTGATCAGTTCCAGTTTCAAATGAGACGGATTTGCTTATGAATCCCTCTCTCACGGCAACTGCGAAATGCAAATAAAACTGATAACAAGCCTGGAAGCACTTCCTACCTCAGATTTCCAAGAAGGCGGGGATGTGGATTTTACATCACGTGCCGACACGGAGGCAGCTTAGAAAGGACGTTCAGGTGAACTTCGATCTCAAATGCCATTTCTGTTTCAAGGGGTAAGTACGTTGACCCCAAGCGTTGGCACACGCCTGTGGATCAATGTGCATTAACCACATTGCTTACTGGTTCACATTCCAGTTGGAATATCCACACATACAGATTTCCAAGCAAAGCCGTAGTCATTGGTTCAGGGTGTCAATAACACTTGTGTCCTTATGGGATTCCATTTCCAATGCGCTCTCCAAAATCCAGGTCACGGGAATGGAGGAGTGTTGGGAAATTTATCTGTCCGAATTCCGAGTAACACGAGGATAATGAATTTTCAATTAAAATTCCAAAAAGATAAATAGTAAAAAGGAAAAGGACAAACTTAATAGCTAATATTTAAAATAGCGCGGGTGTAGGATGTACTCCAATTTTTAGTTTAAAATTCAGTTGGAATTCCAAATTCCAGAATCTCCTGATAACACGTTGTCGTTTAAATTCTTCTTAATGCTGCTGGCACCACAAATTCAGTTTAAAATCCTAAACTGAGTAACACAAAAATGAAAAAAAAATAAATCCCCAAATCCAAATAACACCCATACCAATATGGATCACTTGTTTTTTTTCTCCCAATACTTAATAACACTGGTGTTAATTATCAGTTCAAATTTTGTTTAAAATTCCAGCATATGAATTTCTCCAAAAACAATCAGTATTGCACTTATTCAAATTCCAAATAACACACGCGCATATTTATATAATATATATGTATATATATTCACATTTCAGAGAACAGTTAACTCTTAGATCAAGCTCAAAATAACAGCAGCTTTCTAATTAATTTTGACAAAATATACTAGTACATTGATTAGCTAACGATTGTGGTCTAGTTATCCAAAGTCCAATTCCAATTCCCCAAATGAAAAAAAATAAAATAAAAACAAAAATCCTTATAAAAATCAAAGCACTTTTTAGCTGAACTTCCAAATGACTTCATTCTCTTACTGGTTCTAATTTTAAAATTCAAATAAATTTAATAACCACCACTGTTATATGCACATATTCCTCTAAATTCCAATTAACAATGGTCTGCAGTCACTTGAAATTTCAATTCGTATTCTAACGTCGAATGATTAATTACAACTAACACTGGTGTATTTATTGACTCAATTATAACACAGATTTTAAATTCCAGATAACAGACTGAAGCTTCCAAGCGAAATTTCCAGTTGAAATTTCAAAATGGAAATAACACACATAGCAAGTACTCATACACTTATTAGTACTTATTAGTTCTAAGTGCAAATAACAGTGATTAATTACTAACTCAAATTTATCAGTTCAAATTTGGTAATCTAAATAAGTCCCACAATACATACTTGTGCGCTTACTGGCTCAAATTAAAATAACAGAGGCATACTTACTGATTTAAATTCAACTTGAATACAAAGCAAAGTCTCATTTCTAAATAACACTAGTACATTCGTTAGTTGAATTCCAAATTAAAAATCAAACATATGAATAAGACCATAAGAAGGATTGTGACGTCTACTAATTCCAATTCCAAATAACGTCGGTTTACTTATTAGCTCATATTTCAAATCAAATTCCAATATTCATATATCTCTGGTAAAATGCACTGCCGTACTTATTAATTCAAATCCCAAATAACTCTGATGCAGTTATTCAAATTTCCAAATAACCATCATTTATCTAAAAATTCTAATCCTAAATACTACATGCTTTACTTATGAATTCAAATTATAATTCAACTTCCAAAATCCAAATACCTAGCATAACAAATACTGGCACATTTATTCTTTAACATTCTCTATAAAACCGTTATTTTTGTTTGTTTGTTCAAAATTTTAAAAGTAAACACCTCCTAAAACAGGCAGAGAGCCACGAAGAGAACAAATTCCAAGTTACAACAGCGTACTTACCGATTCAAAGAACATATTCAAATATCCAAGTAACACCATGTTCTTCTTTGATTAATTTCAAAAAAAATAAAAAATAAAAACCCTACAAATGAACTTAGTTCCCATGTCAACTTATATAGAAAGTTGCTCCTAATACAAGTTCTGATGCGTTTAGCTGAAATGGCAAACATCTGTCATTATTTGTTCAAATTCAAAAATCAAAGGGTCTTCTTATTGTTTTTTTAATCTTTATTTTTGAGAGAGAGAGAGACAGAATGTGAGTGGGGCCAGAGGCACAGAGAGAGGGAGACACAGAATCCAAAGCAGCTCCAGGCTCTGAGCTGTCAGCACAGAGCCCAAAATGGGGCTCGAACCCATAGACTGTGAGATCATGACCTGAGCTGAAGTTGGACACTTAACCGACTGAATCACCCAGGCGCCCCTCAAAATGTCTCCTTGGAAGCATCCGTGCACATAATAGTCTCTGTTGCTCACACCCTAGCACACTTATCTGTGTATAGACCCGTCTACATTTGAAGGGTATGTAACTCCATTAACAGATATGGGTGTGTTCATATGTGCACATTAAAAATAATAATGGTACAGGTTTTTATCTCAATATTCTTTCAAATTTCATGGTCTAAAGAACTCTGAAAAGGAACCTACTAGTTTACTTACTAGTTTACATGTCACTAGTTAACACTTATTAGTTTAAATATCAAATCTGCTGAATGTAAAAAAAAAAATCTTCAAAATGTTCACTTATTGATACATTGCCATATAGGAATTATTGTATTAATGATAGTACTTACCAGTTTATAGTTAATTAAAATCCAAACTCCTAGTAACTCCAATTACAAAATTTGAATAGAAATTTGGATCGAAATTTCACACAGAGCTTTTGTGGTGTTACCTTTTCTTCATTTTTATTTTTAAAATGTATTTCATGTTGCCTGATTCAACAGTATGCTGATCTCATAATAACAGAAGGGGAAAAAGGAAAAAACAATTTAGAATACAAACAGCACATTGCATTCAGATTATTTTCCTCTACTGTTGGTTTTTTTAATGAAAAAGAAAAAGGTATGTGTCAACTGTACTAAAAAAAGTTTTTTTAAGTTTATAAAAATTAAAGACTATTGCGTTTATGCATAGCATTGATTACAGCAGAAGAATACCAAATAATTTTATTAAAACATTCATGGGGCACCTGGGTGGCCCAGTGGTTAAGCATCTGACTTCAGCTCAGGTCATGATCTTGTGGTTTGTGGGTTCAGGCTGTCAGCACAGAGCCTGGAGCCTGCTTCCGATTCTGTGTGTCCCTCTCTCTCTGCCCCTCCCCTGCTCATGCTCTGTCTCTCTCTGTCTTTCAAAAATAAACATTAAACACGAATGAAGCTTAGCATTCACAACCAAATAATTAAATATCATCATTCATAGTCAACATAATATATTAACTAAATCCATTAAGTACTAACCATGCTGTAAAATTACAGGGAAAAGCACATTCCAATTATCTGCCAACATGTGTGAGTGAAATATATCATCAATTTTAAAAGACAACTTTCAAAACTGTTGAAAGACGTGTAGACATATGTGAAATAAACATGCCTGAGTGCCGGAACGCATCAATGAGGAAAGTAGCAGAATGATAAATTTAGTTCACAGAGAGATTCAGAGAAAGTTCTCTGCAGTAGCTATTCAGAAAAGTAATACTACAATAGGTTTGCTACGAAATTGGTGAGCCCAGCATAAGACAGTAGGAAATGTTATATTTATGTTTTCTGCTTCCTGGATTTAATTTGCATGGATGGTAGATAAAAGTTTTTGCGAGCCTAGCAGTTGGCCACATGATAATGTGTGATACTGACAGCTTGCTCTCTGATTCACGGCAGATAGTAACATACACCTGATTACAGCCGGCAGGTGGGCACACAGGGCTCAGAGGGATTCTTCAGCACTCTAGCCTGACCTTGAAAGGGCACCCTGGGGCGCCTGGGTGGCTCAGTCGGCTAAGCACATGACTTTGTCTCAAGTCATGATTTTGCCATTTGTGAGTTTGAGCCCCGTGTCGGGCTCTGTGCTGCAGCTCAGAGTCTGGAGCCTGCTTCAGATTCCGTGTCTCCCCCTCTCTCTGTCCCTTCCCCACTCGTGCTCTGTGTCACTCAAAAATATATAAACATTAAAAATTCTTTTTAAAAAGAAAGCGTACGCTGTCATCTTTTTTCCTGCCTTCAATGTTCTTAACACCAACATATTACTAATGTTCTTCATAGAGTATCTTGTCTTGACTTCATTAGAATGACAAACCATTGGGGGGAAAATATTACAGTAATGTTTTATAACTATCACTCCAATTGAAACTTCTGTTTATAACACGGTCATCATTGACTCTAACATTTTTCTTCATCAATACTCATTGAATAGTCTTAAGTGAGAGGCAAATGGTGACTTGTGAAATAGAGGTTGGATGATTCAGGGGTTGGCAGAGGATTAGGAAGAGCTGTGTGATGTAACAACATTCTTCCTTCGGGGCGCCTGGGGGCTCAGTCGGTTGAGCGTCTGGCTTCAGCTCAGGTCATGATCTCATGGTTCATGGGTTCGAGCCCTGTGTTGGGCTCTGTGCTGACAGCTCAGAGCCTGGAGCCTGCTTTGGATTCTGTGTCTCCCTCGCTCTCTGCCCCTCTGCAACTCAAACTCTGTCTCTCAAAAATAAACATTCTTCCTTCTAAATGTAATTCTCTCCTCAACTCTTCCAGACAAAGTTGGGTGAGCTCAGGCACGGATGCAAAGTCACTGTCAGCTCCTGATTTCTTCACCGTGATACAGAATAACAGGAGCACCCAAACTCCTAGAGGTGTGGTCATCACATGCACACACACACATAAGAATTCAGAGAGGTAGGTGACATCACAAGCAATGAAAGGCACCAACTTAATTATTAACAAAAACATCACAGGTCTCTGTGTTCATGCGTGTTATTATTTGCTATGACAATAAGATACTTTATTGAAAAATGTTCCTTTGGGGCACCTGGATGGCTCAGTCGGTTAAGCATGTGACTTTTGATTCTGGCTCAGGTCATGATCTCACAGTTTGTGAGCTCAACACTTGAGTCATGCTCCACAATGACAGCAAAGAGCCTCCTTGGGATCCTCTCTCTCTCCCTCTCTCTCTGCTCCTCCCCTGCTTGCTCTCTCTCCCCCTCTCTCTGCCCCTCCCCTTCTCACACTTGCATCCATGCTGTCTCTGTCAAGAATAAATAAATTGAAAAAAAACAAATAAAATGTTCTTTTACAATCACTAAATTCCACACCTAAAACTAATACTGGACTGTATGTTAACTAGCTTGAATTTAAATTAAAAAGTTGGAAAAAAGAGAAGTTCTTTCTACACTGTTTTATTATAATAAATAATGATAGGTCTTCCGTAGAAATGACATCCATATAGTTACTATGCATACTTCTTTAATAATTAAAAGTGATTTAATTATGAAATAGTGATAGCAAGATGATGAATACAACACAATGCATATTTATGTTTTAAAATATTATTAAACTGATAAATTTTGGGAAACATATTTCTTAAGGATAAAAGAATTTTTTGAGTGCTTAATGCAAAGCAACTAAAAATAAATTGTTTGGCAGCAGAAAGTTTATTTCTGCAAACAGGAAGTATAAAACACCAGAAATCTATGTGGAAAGATGAGAAGTAATTGTAAGTAGAGTATTTTATGACATAACAAATCATGGCTGGAGTTCTTATTCACGCCACAGACTGCCGTGAAAGATATGCTTCTCCTTTAACGTTGTGGAATTCGTTATCAAACTTTGCAAAACCCCTTGGATTTGCTGTCATCCTAGAAAATGTATCTGAACTCGTCCAACCCTACTATTCATGACTGGAAACTCACATCCCACTTTTCGCTAATTCAAGGCAAAAAAGTACTCTTCCATGACCCTTCATCCTGACATCGTTTTTCAGTAATGTGCTGTAAACTGTTTTCCCCTCCTTTTTAAAAAAAAAATTTTTTTAAGCATTGATTCATTTTTGAGAGACAGAGACAGAGCATGAGCGGGTGAGGGGCAGAGAGAGAGAGAGAGAGAGAGAGGGAGACCCAGAATCCAAAGCAGACTCCAGGCTCTGAGCTGACAGCACAGAGCCCGATGGGGGCTCAAACCCACGAACTGCGAGATCATGACCTGAGCTGAAGTCACCCAGGTGTCTCACTGTTTTCCCCTCCTTAATCAATGAACTAACATTCATTGGTTTCAACGGCCAGAAGGAAGAAAAATGATTGCAAAGAAGAAACAATTCCTGGTAAATGTTTAAGCCCGGGAGGCTTTGGGGACCTGACCAGGCTGCATAACTGGAGGTCCGTGCCTTTCGATCGGCCCGTCCTGATTCCATGTCTCCCCAGCCTTCTATGAGGTTGGGTATTCTGGATTCCTCATGTAGGCACCATCACCTGGTACCGGTCCTTCTGTGCCTGGCTTATGTCAACAAATCTGCTAAGCACGGTAGATCCTGTGTTAATTGCTCTTATCACAAAAAAACCAAAATGTAATAATAATGATAATAACGAATAATAAATTGGGCAGGAGAAAGCTTTTGGGAGTGTGGGAAATATTCATGGCATACATTCCGGGGACAGTTTCAGGGGGATGGCCTTACTCCAAACTCATCAGTTTGGATACACTCTGTATAGCTTTTTATATGTCAATATACCTCACTAAAGTGGTTTTCAAAATACGAAAGAGGGGGCGTCTGGGTGGCTCAGTCAGGTGAGCATCTGACTCTTGATTTTGGCTCAGGTCATGAGATCGAGCCCCGTGTTGGGCTCTGTGCTGACAGTGCACAGCCTGCTTGGGACTCTCTCCATCTACCCGTCTCATGCTCGCGAGATTTCCTTCTCAAAAATAAATAAACTGTAATGAAAAATACTAAAAATTCCCAAAATGTTTAACAGATGTGTTTTAAACAAACAAAAACCTGTCAACAATTTCTGGGGCGCCTGGGAGGCTCAGCTCTTGGTTCCAGCTCAGGTCATGATCTCATAGGTTCGCGAGTTTGAGCCCCATGTCTGGCTCGGTACTGACAGCGTGGAGCCTGCTTGGGATTCTCCCTCTCTCCTTCTCTCTCTGCCCCTCCCCTGCTTGTGCTATCTCTGTCTCTCTCAAAATAAATACACTTTTAAAAAAAATAATTTCTAATACTATACCTTAATTTCTTAATTCTCCAAGCTTTCTTGTATATATCTAAAAAAAAAATTGGGAAAAACACATGATATATATAAAGAAAAAACTCTACACTAGAATATGAAAAAGTAACATTGTTCATACTAAATAGATAATGCACATACTATACATACACAAACACATAAAACAGGTTCAGGTTTTACTTCTGCTTGGTGTCTTCTACCAGGAAAACTTTACCCAAATATAATTGTAAGATTAAAACATCTCTATAGAGGGGTAAGGGTGAGAAAGGACGTTCCGATCCCAAGAGCAGAAACTCTGCTGCTTCTCTACCTTGCTCTAGTCTAGAAGACCACGTGTCTTCATTCTAGCCTCTCTTGATTAAAAACACGGTCTTTCCGGAGGGGCTGGGTGGCTCAGTCGGTTAAGCACCGACTTTGGCTCAGGTCATGATCTCACAGTTCATGGGATCGGAGCCCTGTGTCGGGCTCTGTGCTGACAGCTCAGAGCCTGGAGCTGCTTCGGATTCTGTGTCTCCCTCTCTCTCTGTTCCTCCACCATTTGCGCTGTCTCTATCTTTCATAAATAACTAAACTTAAAAAATTTTTAATAAATAAAAATAAAACATCTCTGGAGAGAGTTTAAAGTTCAATTTTATTAGAAATCTGAGTGATATTTCTTCCATGGCAGCTCACGATTCAGTGTCTTTTGAGTGGTTGTTTTGGGCTCACATTTAAAAACCAATTTAAGGGTCTCCTAGGTAGCTCAGTCGGTTAAGTGTCCGACTTCAGCTCAGGTCATAATCTCACGGTTGGTGGGTTCGAGCCCAATGTTGGGCTCTGTGCTGACAGCTCGGTGCCTGGAGCCCACATCAGATTCTGTGTCCCCCTTTCTCTCTTGTCCCTTCCTGACTAGCACTGTGTCTCTCTCTTAAATAATAAAAAATAAACATTAAAAAAATTACTACAAACACCTCAACAATGGAGACTTGGAAGAGCAACACAATATACAGGGCAGTTTCATTTACATCTATTTCTAACACGTTTAAATGTCCCCAACTGCAACCTTTTAATTCTGTGATAATACAGGCTCATATTTTGTGCAATCACTTAGAGTTAATTCACTTATATTTGTAAGCAAATTAAGCTAATTTAACATTAAAATACAACCAATAAGTTGTTCACTTAAGCTAATAAAAATAGTTGACCTGAAGGCTTATGAGCTTATCGATGGGAGTATTTCTGATGGAGGGGTCACACAAACCTCATTTTTATGAAGACGTTGGACGTGATTCCAAACAGATGCACAAGCAGAATGATTTCCTTACAGGCGCCCATGGACCTCACCCTCCGTCCTTATTCCCGGGGTGCTGTTGCGGACTGGATGAGCGGATTTGAGAGAACCCATCACACTGCGGTTTTGGGTTTTTCCCTAGCAGCTGGGCAATGTCTAGAACTCAGTAGGACCTCTGAATGTTCTCTTACAAAAGGTTCTGTTGGTTTCTCACACATCATTATCACCTTACAAGAGTTTTTTTTGAAACCATCCAGTAAGTAGTCTTAGTTTGGCAAATACTCTTCAAAGAAAAATAAAGTGTGCCCCAGAGAGAGACATAAACAGGGTTTTGTGGATGTATTAAAAGCCAAATTGTAATGGCTATTTATAGTTTATATCTTGATTAAAAATCAACACTATATGTTTAGAAATAAAAGCCCTTTTTCTCTTCTGTTGGCCTTTGGACCATGGGGGTTCTGGATCCCAGGATTCAGAGATCATGGATCTTCTACTGCATCAGGGCTCACTCACACAAGGAATTCACTTGAGTGGTGTGTAGATTAATATTCAGCAAAACGTCTATTTTCTCCACCTGTACCATGATCATTGGCTTTCTTTTTGCAACAGCTATAAAAAAAATCAATTCTATTATTGGAGACATTCTTTCTATCTGTCTATCTATCTATCTATCTATCTATCCAGCTACCTACTTATCCATCCATCCATCCATCGTCCATCCATCATATCTGTCTATCTATCTACCTACTTATCCATCCATCATATCTATATATTTATCTATCTATGCATCATATCTATCTATCTATCCATCCATCCATCCATCCATCCATCCATGCATCATATCTATCTATCCATCCATTATATCTATCTATCCCTTTATTATCTATTATGTATCTATCATCCATAAATCAACCTATCAGTGTCAGCAATATCCAATAATAAGTATACATTAGGTAGGGAAGAAATCCAAGTTTTTCCTGTCATATTCATTAAACACACCTAAAAATACCAGCTGGGCCTCTTACACACATTTAATCTGCAATGTGGACGGACCTCCTTTGGAGAAGCTGCATAGCTTTCTACAGACTCGGGTAAGCACTGTTGCTTTATAAATTAATCCCATCAGTACAAACGCTTCATCCTAACAACTGTGGGAGCTGCCCGGTTACCATTCAAAGTCCGGGAATTTAAGTTGGTACAGTTAACACCTTTTGGAGGTTTGGTGACACTTAACACTTTTGCTACACAGTCCATAATTCAGGTCAAAAGTAGGCCATTCACGGCAGTGCCCACACGGTCCTGAACTCTGCACACACACAGATGTGTCCTAGCAGCAGGGCAGAGGTGAGGAGGGTCCGTTCCCAACGTCTTGTTTCTTTTCTAAGGAGAAGAATAAAACTCTCACAGACATGGGCTAATTGCTATGATTGCTTCCCGCACTCAATTCACGTCTGGCTTTCAAAGCTACGTAGGGAAATAAAGGAGCACGGGATTTGGTATTAAATTGTCAAGAATTGCTCACAAAAGCTTTCCAAACGCTTTCTGTTCTGAAGGCAGCAAGTCTTTACTGAACCTCCCTTCAGACCAATAATTTCACATCGGCCTCCTATTTCGACTCGGTGTCCCTGCAACAACAACAAAAAAGGTAAAAATAAAAACTCTCTTCTGCCTCTAAACTACTTGAAATGTACTGTCTCGGTTTGGGAAGGAAAGGCAGTGATGAATTCCAGAAAAGTGAACGGCCATCGGAGATCCTTTGAGAACAGCCAACACAATGGAGATACAGTTGTTCATAGGGGTAATCGGTAGCTTCTGTTCAAAGTCGAGTTCATACCTGCACGGTCAAACCATCAAGGGGCTCTCCTTTATAACGTGGCTGGGTATTTATTCTGTACACGGGTGGCGAGGAAGGTTTTCAGTGGGAGAAACAAAATACATGTGTGCACACACATGCACACACTTTCTGTTTTATGTCCAACAGAAGGAAAACATAGCTTGCATGAGAGACTAAGTCTGAAAGGCTATGAAACTTTTAGGTGAGTCTCCGACAAACTAAAGGCATTCGGTTTTAACTATAAATAGTTGGAATGAAGGAGTTAATCCTTTAGGGTTTTTTTCCCTGCAGAATGAACCTACAATCTGTTGGACACACCAGAAAATCTTTGCAAGAGAAACAGGGGATATAACTCCTTATACTGAAAGAACAGCTACACGGCAGAGTTATCCCAGGCACATGGGACCTTGCTGGAGTCCAGCTCCGGCAGGTCCAGGGTCCCCTGAAGGATGGACAGTGTTGGCAGCAGAGAGAGAGACAGTTTTGAGTTTCTGTTTGGTCACCAGACGGGCACCCCTGCCCACCTGGCAGGCGTCTCTACCATTCTGGCAGGCATTTCTGCCCTGTCTGGTTCTCAAGCTTTATTTATGGCAAAAGGTACAAGGACCAGAAAGAGCAGTAAATGATTTCCCATACATAAGTTTTACAATTTTCCAGGACATGGGTTCTGCAGAAGTTACAATTCTAGTAGTAATGACTGTCATAAAAAACTTAGCTACAGGCACTCATGCTGTCATGGGTATGTTTTACAAAACCTCAGGTCTAGTGGTAAGGAAGCGACCTTTAACCAAGAGGCAAACAGCATTGTTTAGTAAAGGTCAGTTTTTTATGAGTAAGGGTCATTAGGCTGTTTATAGCTCTAAGAGAAAGTTCCCAGAAAAACAGGTTCTCAGGAGACATAAAGTCTGGTCTCACGATCCCAAAGATGACTGATACGTTTTATTGCAGTAGTGACTTTCACAAAGGCGTTCAGGCCCAAAAGGTAGTCAGTTATCAGTTCATTGCTTAGGGGAAAATTATAGGTTGCATTAGGCTGTATCTAGTTTACTCATCTTTTCCCTGACCAGGTGCAATCATGCCTCAGGGACAGGGCAGGGGGACAGGCTGTTCCTGACACTAATCAGCAAAGCACTCTGAGGTTTAGTGCCCAAGCAGAAATGAAGTTTCAAGAGGGTATATTTTGGGAGCTGTCTGGGGGCAAGAGACCGTGCAAACTTGCTGTACCCTCACCAGGAATTTTCACTCTACTGGTGAGTTCAAAGTGCTCCCAACAGGACATATAGCTAGCCAAACTCTGTATCCCAATTCTCAACTGTTGGAAAGACATCTCGAGGGCAGAAGAGGCAGCGTCTGGTCTACGTGAAAGAATGATGGTTTAATAAATGAATGAAGGCAAAAATGAAGGGGGAAAGCCAGTGTGTCTCAATTACACAGGTTTCCGAAGATCGCGTTCAACACAGTTTCATCAGAATAGCAACAGCATCCAATACTATGTTTATTCATTTTGCAAATGTATTGTATTCATTCTGTGTGCCATGGTTCTGCGTCCTACCTCTTTTCTTTGAATACACTGAGGTGGATCAGTGTAAATTAAATGTGGACTTAGTCCCTACTTTTGAAATCCATGCATCCGTGATTATAGAGTTCTCTGTTCTCCCTCATGCCTTGGATTTTGGGGCTCCTTTGTGTGATCAGTGAGAATCTGGGTACCAAGCCTACTTGCTACTTCTCTGTAAGGGAATCCGCCTTTCTCCCTGGTTGTAGGTGGGCTTAATCCATATCCAACACTCACCTGTGCTTCTGAACATCCATACTATTCCTACCCGGCATGAACACCTTTCCCCTCATCTCATAGCCTTTCTCTTTGGCATCCTTCTGAGAGCCAAGAGACCATAAGGAGCAGAAGATACAGATGTTTTCCACGTGTCTGTTGGTGCCCTGTATGTGCAACACCCAAGTATGTCTTTACTTTGTCAACTGCTCATACGTTTTTCTCCATGAGGCCACCACCTGGGTATGTGAACAATTTTCTCCTGCGAAGAATGTGAATCTGCATCACCTGCTCCATCCAAAGTCTATACAGGCACGTTCCCTTGTTGATGCCGTGTTCTGGGCTCCTTCGCTCACTGGGCTGGAGAACATTTCATCTCTGATACATAGAGGTCGAGATGCATCATCACTGGACCACGATCATGAGGGCAACCCTTGTCTGTCACAAGGACTTTGTGAAAATAACCAGCAGTTCTCATTGAAAAAGAGATTTGCAAAGATGGCGGGGGAAGAGAAAAAGGGAGACAGAATCCAGAAGCAGGCTCCAGGCTCTGAGCAGTCAGCACAGAGCCCAATGCGGGGCTCAAACTCATGAACTGTGAGATCATGACCTGAGCCGAGGTTGGATGCTTCGCTGACTGAGCCACCCAAGGGCCCCACTAGTCTATCGAGTTTAAAGCATCATTGGACTAATTCTTATATCCTGATTATCATGCTTAAAATGTATCATTTCACGAATATGGGTGACGTTACAAGTTGTTAACCTTGAGTTATCAATTGAATGAAAATCATGGAAACTTACTGATTCCGCCATCTTCTTACATGATGATGTGTTTTAGGCACACGACAATCATAGTTCAGCATACAGAATACCATATCTATGTAAGAGTCAGAAAAAGTAAAGATATACAATGATGCTCTAAATTTGGGGATACATGAGTATAGGGGGAAAAAACCTTCCTGCCTCTGGTAGAAATCTCACCAATTGTTGGTACATCAGAAACAGATTGGAAGACCAATTAAAAAAAATTTTTTTTAACATTTGTTGACTTTTAAGAGACAGACAGAGACAGATCATGAGGAAGGGAGGGGCAGAAAGAGAGGGACATACAGAATCGGAAGCAGGCTCCAGGCTCTGAGCTGTCAGCACAGAGCCCGACACGGGGCTTGAACCCACAAACTGTGAGATCATGACCTGAGTCGAAGTCAGATGCTCAACCAGCTGAGCCGCCAGGCACCCCTGGAAGACCAATTTTTCACTCTTTGTCATTGCAAAGCTAATATTCCCAGCAATGCAGAGGAAATCCTGTCTGCAACCAGATAGGTCTTCTTTTCCTTCCGTTTCTGATACTGGTATTTGTTGGTACTGTAACCTTGACCAAAGTCTCCATGACAACAACGTGGAGATGGGACTCTATCGGATGACTTTCTGTTCGTGAAGTTGATGGGAGGACGAAAGTATCCATAATTACGTAGACAGCATATAGTTTTAGCATGAATTGACACCAAAAATTACAGCTTACCCTCCAGTTAATGAAAATCTAAATGAAACACAGATGCTGAAAGTGATGACTTCTAAATTTCGATCATTACCCAGGTGGTATCATACACCTTCATTAGTAATGGCCTTTGACATGGCAACAGAAAACCGTGTTTCATGAAATTTTAAACCGAATTCCCCAGTGAAATGGATCTGGTAAGTCACACATTACCGTCAATCGAAAGTGACCTCCTTTTTTTCATGGTTCACACAAACCTATTAGTCCCTGCTTTCTCCTGACCACTAAATTTGATGTTATTGGTATTTTCTCAAGCAAAGTAAATTTTCATAATGTAGTCACTTTGGGTCATATTTGAATAAAAATTTGACTTATTTTGAATCATGTAAGGTATTTAAGCCTTTAAAATTAAGATAGAAAGGGAGGCATGCATCAGCTAGTTAATACGTGTTTTAGGGCCACCTGGGTGGCTCAGGCAGGTAAACATCCAACTTTGACTCAGGTCATGATCTCATGGTTCATGGGTTCGAGCCCCGCGTCAGGCTCTGTGCTGACAGCTCAGAGCCTGGTGCCTGCTTCCGATTCTGGGTATCACTCTCTCTCTCTCCCTCCCCTGCTCACGCTCTGTCTCTCTCTCTCTCAAAAATAAATAAACATTAAAAAAAAAAACAACCCTAGGGAGAGGATGCTCCATGAGGAATGTTACAGAAAGCCTGGTTTTTGGTACATGATGTCATTGGTCAATTTCTGTTGTGACAGTTACTGTCTTCCAAAGTGACTGCGTTCATTTTCTAGGGCTGCCAAACCACCCCCAGGCAGGTGAAGTTGGGGATGTGAGTGTCTCTGAGTCTAAATTTTTTTATTTGTATCAGGAGACTAGTCATATTGGCTGAGCTCTTACCCTTCTCCAGTGTGACCTTATTCATCTGAACTAATGACATCTGCGGTGACCCAATTTTCAAACAAGGTCACACGCCTGCTTACACAGTTCCATCAAGGAAACACAATTCCTTCAGTGAAGCATCATTGCTGCATGCATTCAGAAAATCAGTGACCTCAGGGGCGCCTGGGTGGCTCAGTCAGTTAAGTGTCCGATTCTTGGTTTCAGCTCAGGCCACGATCTTACGGTATGTAGGTTTGAGCCCCACATCGGGCTCTGTGCTGACAGCTCAGAGCCTGGGGCTTGCTTCCGATTCTGTGTCTCTTTCTCTCTCTGCCCTGCCCCTGTTCACGTTCTCTCTCTGTCTCTCAAAAATAAATTAATGTAAAAAGTTTTATTAAAATAATAAAACTATCAACTTAAAATAATGAAATATCTTCATTCTTACTAAATTCTATTTTATTCTCAAAATATACAAGCTCATATTGTTTTCCTTTTTTGCTAAACTTTTAAAAATTATTTTCAAAAATTGTACAGTTTTCCCCAGAAGTGAGTTTCAAAGGTTGCCTAACGGAGGCAAAAAGAATAATTTTGTACCTGCATATGAAGCAAAAATGTGAGACGCTTCAGTTTCGTCTCTGTGGGCTTCAGAATAAGACATTGCATGGACTTGATATATAATTTTCTCCGTGAGACCTAAAAGGAAATTAAATGTACAGCTGGGAGAATTGTATTTCAGAAGAGCAAGAGGTAAACGGTACCCATAAAATATGAGATGTCCTTGTTGAATTTGGAGCAGAATAAGACATAGCCCCAGCCATGAGCTACAAAGGAAAGTCCCAAAGGAGTGATGAAATTTGGGAGACTTGAAGGAAGAGAAATGTTTAGAAGTGCACTTTTATAGAATAAATTTCAATTTGCAAACTCTTAACGTAATTAAAAAAGTAGAGTTCAAATACATATTTGACCCTAGCCCCTTTCTGCAAATGTATGTCCATTTTTACCAGACTTTTCCAACCGGTCGTCACATTGCTACTGAAAAAGGGAGCATTTGTCCCACAGACAAATGGATGCATTGTATTGAATCTGAAGAAAAGCATAATTTTCCTCTGTTTGTGAATTGTGATACCATATTTCAGAGCCACAAACCAGGTCAAGGTGCTGCTGGAAAACATTCAAAGTCAAGAAAGGAATTAAATGAATCTTCTTGTACAGCCATACGAGAAACTAAATAATTTTACTAGATTTCCATGCACTCTGAATTTTTCCAGGTGGTCTTTCCATTCTCCTTAATTCTTTTTCTTTTTTTTCAAGTTTATTTATTTGACAGAGAAGGGGGTGGGGAGAGAAAATCCGGAGTAGCCTTCCCATGGAGCTTGACACGGGGCTTGAACTCATGAACCACAAGATCATGCCCTGAGCTGAAAGAAAGAGTCTGTGGCTCAACTGACTGAGCCCCCCATGCGCCCCACATTCTTGTCTCTTAACTCTTGACAGTCACTAATTTGCTCTTTATATTTGTCTATAATTCTATCAATTCAGTGAAATCACACAAAATACAACTTAAGGGGACCTTTCCACCCCCCCCCCACTCAGCATAATCCCCTGGGGATTCTTTGTGTGGATGTACTACTATTTCCTGTACCCTAAAATAACTTTCTAAAAACTTTTTCTTAGAGAGAGAATGCATGAGCAGGGCAGAGGAAGAGAGCAATAGAACCTTTTTTAAATTCTAATTTTTTAAATATTTATTTTTCAGAGAGTCAGACAGAATGTAAGCAGGGGAGGGGCAGAGAGAGAGGGAGACACAGAATCGGAAGCAGGCTCCAGGCTCTGAGCTGTCAGCACAGAGCCCAACGCAGGGCTTGAACTCATGAACTATGAGATCATGACTTGAGCTAAAGTTGGATGCTTCACTGACTGAGCCACCCAGGCGCCCTGAAAGAGGCGGAATTTTAAGCAGACTCCATGCTCAGCAGAGGGCCCAACACAAGGCTTGATCCCACAATCCTGGGATCAGAACCTGAACCAAAATCAAGACTTGGGCGTTCAGCTGACTGAGCCACCCCGGCTCCACCATTAAAATACTTTTTATAATGTGCTTACAAAATTTTAACACAGCGTAGAATTTTAAATACCATAGCATTTCTATTATTTACACAGTAGCCTAGGGGTGCCTGGGTGGCTCCGTTGGTTGAGCGTCTGGCTCGGTTTCAGCTCAGGTCATGAGCTCTCAGTTCGTGAGTCTGAGCGCTGACGGTGCCTAGTCTGCTTGGGATTCTCTCTCTCCCTCTTTCTATGCCCCTCCCTGGGTCACTCTCATTCTCAAAATTAAGTAATTAATTTAAAAAAAAATCAGTGCCCCATTTCTGCCCATAATAGTTCTTTGTATGTGTAAGTAAGTTAGGTACATGACTGTGTGTACAATATAGTAATTTGTGTATACAATTTAGTGATTTGTAAAAGTCATCTCTTTTTTACTATAAGCTAAAGAACGGGACCCATCAATTTTCTATGTTGTAGTTAGCCTAAAAAGTATCTTACACAGACAATAAGGATATCATGGGATATTAAAGTGATTTCTGATGTTCAATAGTAAAATAAATTTTCATGTAGATATTATAAATCCTATTATGAAGGATAATTATTAAATTACTTCTCTTTAAGCATATTTGAGGGCTTTATTTATACCTTAGTTTTGTTATAAATCTCATTAGGAACTTTACGTCGTTGAAAGAAAGTCGTGAGAGCTACCAATGTCAATGGATATATTGATATCACAGGATATTTTTTAATGTTTATCTATGGCGTGAGCTGATCCTTATCAGAGCTTTGAAGTCGGTATTGCTCATGACTACTCCATGCTTCAGATGGTGAAAGTGAGCCGAAGAGAAGGTGAGTAACTGACTGCCGTCCACAGGAAGTGTGCTCCAGCGGCTGCACATTCAAGCCTGAGGTTGGCAGTTCGGCAAATGAATTCAATGAGAATTCTTGGGGCAAGGGGTCCGGTGGTTGGACCTCCAGAACATTCTATCAGACCTCCGGCTAGACTTAGATTCTTGTCCTGGGCATGCTGCCCACCTCGGACCTCCTTGTCTGGAATGCACAGATGTCCTATGCACACTGAGACTCGAGAAATTAGCCTACGTTGCTATGCTTCGTCCCAGTAGCTGACTCCACGGTGCTTTCCAGGGGACAGTGGTTTACGTTTGTCCCCGGAGAACAGAAATCCAGTCTCCGGAGAGGTTCACTCTTGCTGCAAGCCGAGCATCAGTCCTGGGGATGGTGCTTGGATTGGCTCAGGTAGGCTCACGGGCTGCCCGTGGGAGATGCAAACACTACTGGGTGGGGAGGAGAATGGAGTTAGGAAGACACGTTTCCACTGAAGTCGTGTTAGAGCCTGAACTGGGTCCCTCACCTGTAGAGGCCCTCACCCCTCTGCCTCCTCAGAATGGGGTTGTATTTGGAGGTGGGGTCTTTAAAGAGGTGACCACGGTAAAATGAAATCATAGGATGGGCCCTGATGCCATAGGGCTGGGATCCTTTCCGGAAGAGAGGATGAGGAGACCGACATGACAGAGGGACGACTGTGTGAGGACACAGACTCACACGCCAAGGAGAGAGCCCTCAGAGGAAGCCAGAGTTGCCCCACCTGGATCTCAGATTTCCGGCTCCCAGGACTGTGAGAGGTCAATGTCTTAACTGTTTAAGCCGCCCAGTCTGTTGTTACGGCAACTCTGGCTGATTAATACAAGTGAAAACTAATACAAACAAAGTCAATCTTCTTTTTAAGTGGTTTTCTATCACACTCCCTATTTAGAGTTACCAAGATTGTAAAAAAATACATTTACGCACGAGAAATTATGTATCATTATAGAAAACCACATATTACAGAAGAATGTTATGAGTTTATTGGATATACTTTTGCCTGGTCCCAGAAGGGAAAAGAAAGAACCTTATGAGAGATTGCTACAGGTGATGGAAAATGAATCCTTTTAAGTTACCCCAAGAGAGATTCGCATTCTGTTTTCTTAGCATAGACTCATGTTTTTAAGGATGGTTGCTAGCTAAAAATGACACTCATTAGGGGCGCCTGGATGGCTCACTTGGTTGAGCCTCTGACTTTGGCTCAGGTCATGATCTCATAGCTTGTGAGTTCGAACCCCGAGTCCGGCTCTGTGCTGACAGCTTGGAGCCTGGAGCTGCTTCGGACTGTGTCTCCCTTTGTCTCTACCCCTCCCCTGCTCATGCTCTCTATCTCTATCTCTCTTTCAAGAATAAATGAACATTAAAACATACTTTTAGGAAAGAAGAGGGGCACCTGGGTGGCTCAGTCTGTTAAATGTCCAACTCTGGCTCAGGTCAGGATCTCGCAGTTCGTGAGTTCCAGCCCTGTGTCTGGCTCTGTGCTGACAGCTCAGAGATTGGAGCCTGCTTCCCATTCTGTGTCTCCCTCTCTCTGCCCCTCTCCTGCTTGAGCTCTGTCTCTGTCTCTGTCTCTCAAAAATAAACATTAAAGAAAATAAAATGACACTCATTAATTGTGCATGACATAACCACCAGCACCTATTTCTAATGTACACCCGCAGAAGACCACATGCACATAAAGTTCTAGGTTATAGGCCTTGTCTGAGGAAATGACCTAATATACCATTTTAGCATTTTAATGCTTCCTGGCCAGAAGCAAGCTGTTTCATTGTTTGCAAACATTACAACTGATGGCACATTCTCCTTTGAATAAATGGCAGAACACTTGGTATTAAAAACCAGGAGAGCAAACTACTATTTGCAATCAGATTATTAAGTAGGCTACAGAGAAGGGTGTAGGGATTTCGGTCACAAGTAGAAGTTTTATGCTGCAAAACACCCATCTTAAATAGTTAACTAGAAAGAAATGTATCACTGTGTATATATTCATTAAAATGTTGTCATTCGGCAGACCTGTAGAGTGGTAACAAAAATACAAAACCCCCTCTCTTCCTAAGAATGTGTCGGCCTCCGCGGTGAGGTTTTTAGAATGTTTATTTGGTCTCTATGCTAATTTGTAAGCCCCTCAAATCACCTAGAAAATACAAATATAATATAATAAATGCAAATATACAAAATATTATATACAACAAATATAAAACGCATATATAATATAAATAATCATAAATTTAAAAATACATATTATGTATAATAAATAAAAATAAATATAAAATACATACATATAATATAAATAAATATGAATCTAAAATATATACTATAAAATAAAGTACACTTATAATATACATAAATATAAATTAAAAATATATAATGTATTATAAATATAAAATAAATACAAATATGAAATATATATGTAATATAAATATAAATGTAAAAATGTATTAAGTATAATAAATATAAATATAAAATACACATATATAATATAAATAAATATTAATCTAAAGTTTTAAAACTATAAAATAAATATAAAGTACATATATGATATAAATAAATATAAATTAAAATGTATAGTATGTATAATAAATATAAAATAAATACAAATATAAAATATATATGTAATATAAATATAAATTTTAAAATATAGTACATATAATAAATATACATATAAAATACATATATAATATAAATAAATATTAATC
>PISW01011835.1:0-37191 GCA_004023785.1 Mungos mungo
GGGGGCGGGGGGGGAGCACAGAGACTTACAGGCAGGGGAAAGAATCAGGAAAACAGGACACAGAGGAAGGAAAGACAGACAGAGATCAACCCAGACAACACAGGACCTGGAGTGAGCACCTGGTCAGAGGCGGGAGCTGGACTGAGCCACAAACCACGGGTGCGAGGGTGCGCAGGCCAGGGCAGGAGGGGAGGTGGGGTCCCCAGCACGGCCCCCTCAGACGCCCTGGGGCAGGCCAGGGGGCTGGGCCTCGGCTGCCTAGGGGAGCACTCACCCTCGGGGCCACGCCCCTCCGTAGCACGGGCCCCCCCATCACCTGGAGGGCCACGGGGGCCCCTCGGTCAGGGCTGCGGCGGGGCTGGGCCTCACTCTCCCTGCTCCCGACAGTGGAGCCGGCTGCTGACGGAAGCGCTCCCGGACTCTGGTTCTGCGATCAGCTGGGGTGATGGGGCCCCTCCGTCCATGAATCACGGACTAGAAACCTCAGCGGGTGACTCAGCTCACAGAGAGGGTGCCCGAGCCCAGCCCACAATCCTGCCCGCCACTCACGGCGGGGCCTCAGGAGCCCGGGGCCGGGACTGGGGGCCCCGCGCTCAACTGCAAAGCTCAGGTGTGCGGGGTCTGGTGGGGGTGGACGTGGAGGGGCTGGTACTCCAAATGTCTACAGCTGGGCCTGCATCTCCCTGGGTCAGAATACGGAGAAGCTTCTGGAAGGTGGGCGGCACCCGCAAACACAAACATGATCACGACGCTCCAAGCGGCCAGCACACATCCCTTGCCTGCAGGGCTGAGCACGCGTGTCACGGAGGCCACGGTGCCCCTTTATGCTCTACTTCTGTGCCCATCCGAGCTTTCAAAACGCAGCCTCAACATGATGAACAAACACTTGGGACAGGGCGTGTGACGAGGCTGTGACACGGCAGGGAGTCACTGGGACGGACGCAGCGATGGCTCGCTATGCACGCTGTGGTTAAGCATCCGAGAAGGTCCCAGCCACTGTGAAGTGTAGTTCGCAAACATGCAAATACACAGGATTTGTCCGTCCGATGGCCTGGCCAGGCCCCCTTCCGGAAGGGCTTGCTGCCCCCGCTCAGCGATCCGTGGCCCGTGGGCTACGACCTGGCCCTGTCAGGCCACCTCAGGACGCCTCGGAAAGGCCCCTTCAGGTCATCTCACCTAGAGGGTCATCTCATCACCTCCCCCCTCCCCCCTTCGTGGTCAGCCCAGGCTGCCAGTGAGCCTGTGTCGTTCCTCAGTTTCCCCTCTGCCACCCTGCTCCCTCCCCATCCCCTCCAGGGGTCCCTCCCCAGGAAACGTCCCCCAGGCTGAGGCTCTGAGAGGTCCCAGACCTGCAGCTGGTGCTGCTGGGTGGGTGTTCGAGGTGCCGGCTCCCAGGCCCCGTGGATGGGCACAGCCCGCAAGTCCTCCAGGTGTGAGCTAGAGACCCTCGGCTGGACGCCAGCTCCGTGTCAGGCTCGTGACTCAGCCCGGGACCCCAGCAGGGGACAGCCTGAGGGGACAGCCTGGCACTAGGTGAACGTGACGACTACTACGGCCGGTCTGGAGCGGACGGAGGTGTCCCCTGTGTTCTGGGGAGAGTAACCTCCTGCCATCAGCGCCATGGGTTTGAGCTCCCCTCCCCAGACACCAGGATTTACGTCTGGAACCCACTTCAGTCCCACTGAGGCAGGAACACTGAGAGGGGGCATCCCCCTTGTCCCCAGGCCCAGGCCATGCGCCACGCAGCTTTCAGAAGGACCACCAAGCCCACGCGCCAGCACACTGACGCGCCGCCTCACGCCCGCCTCTCGCCCTGAATGGGGGCGTCTGTGAGCTGTGCAGACACGGTGCCCGGCTGACGCCTTCGCTCTGGCCTCCTGAAAGACCACGTCTGATATGGCTCTCAAAGCAAAGCTTCTTAGCCCGGATGTGCAGGAGGCACTCAACAGATGTCCTTAGAGGAACACAGTACTGTGCATCTGACTCCTGGTGGGGGGGTGGGGCATCAGGGGGCATCTGTTGGGCTGAAAAGCTGAGAGGGGCCCCTCGTGACCATCCTTAGCCACAGCGCGGCCCCAAGCCACGGAAGCCACAGACAGGCACCACAGCCTCTGTGGTCACCAGCCACCCGGAAGAGGGAGGGGACAGGCATGGGTTGAGGGTGCTGAGAGAGACTGCAAGAGGGCGAGCGAGGCAAGGACAGACGAGACAGCCCCCCTGGCCTCCCAGGCGCACTCGCGGTCCAGGCATCGGAGGAGAGCTGCGAGACCAGGAGGAGTTTCCAGGCGCAGATTCGGGTGAGCGGAGACGGAGACCCGGGCGGGGGCCGGCGGGCACCCCCCTGCTGCCCGGACCCACACAGCCTGCACACACAGCGCCCACGGCGGACGCAGTAGCCCAGGGGCGGCTTCCGCAGCACCAGCCACACGGCCACCACGTGACACATGGCACCTCCGGGGTCCCCCTTGGGCTCCTGCGGCAGACAGTGCTGGGTCTGACTCCGGAACATGCCGCCAAGAGCTGGCTCGTGGGGAGCCCCTTCACCGCCCCGCACCTCGACCTCCTCACCTAGAAAACGGGGATCATCAAGTACCTCCCCCCAAATCCCGGGGTCAAAAGGTGTCCCGCCCTCCGCACAGGCCCGGTCTGTGGCGGCCGCTGGCGCCAGGCGAACACGACCGTGGCTGCTGTTCTCTTCGACATCAGCCCCGTGCGGTCAGCAGTGTCACCAGCCCGTCGCGGCCCCTGCGGACTCAGGCGGGGCTCCCCCCACGTCTCTCTGCCCAGGGAAACGGCGAACATGGCGAACTTCTTGTCCAACACGACAGGGACCCGGGAGGCGGGGCAGGCCTGACTCGCTCCCCTCGAGAAAGAAATCCACCGCCGACGCCTCGGCCCCGTCCCCCTGGGGAGAAGCCGGGACAAGGGAGGCGCTACCTCCTGGCCGCCGTGGCCCTGTCCCAGAGGCCTCTACGTTTCGTCTGCGGGAAGGACCCGCTGTCTGCCTTCCTGTGGCTGCCCAGGGAGGCAAGGGGGCCGTCTCGGGGGCCGACGGGAGGGTTGGCAGAGAGAAGTGTGGGCAAAGGGAAGGGGTGCAGGGGGGCCCCATGTGCACTGTGGCCTGAGATTCCCAAGGTCCTAAGTGGCCAGGGGCGGGCCGTGTGCTGCTCAGACACAAGGCTGGGGCGGCAGGGGGGTCATCTGGGCGCCTCCTGCCCCCCAGCCCGCCTGGGTCACCCTCTGTGCCCACTCTCAGCTGCCGCTCTGGCCGCACACAGCAGGGGGCCTCCGGCTGCCCCTCGCCCCATCAGCAGCCCACAGGAGACCACGGCCGCCCACACCGGTCCCTGTACCCATGGGCGCCCATGCGGACATGCCCCCGCCTACTCCAGGCCAGGCTCCGGGAACGCCGCCCTCCCCACGGCAGATTTATCGGCAGGATCACGGGTTTCATAAAGCCGAGGAGAAATAAGGGCGCTCGCGGCCCACCATGATAGCATCCCAGATTAACGAGACGGGCCGAGGGAAGGGGGGGCCGTTTATTTCACGGTCACGGCACAAAGACAAGACTTACTGCCCCAAAGCCAGCGCTCGGGGTGACCCATTTATTCCACATTTATGAGCAGGGCCAGTGTGCCTGGCACAGAAGTCCTTCCAGGATCTGCATATAAATCTCTGTCCCTGGCAGGTCCCGGGCCGCTCTGGCACTCTAGCAGCCCCGGTGAGGAGAGGGAGGGGAGGGGCACGAAGACGTGTCCCATCTCCCAGGAGACGGGGGCCTCCTGCCCAGCTTCCTGCCGTCTATTTGCAGGCGGCGGCCCTTCTCCGTCCTGGGGCAGGGGCGGCAGCCCGAGGCCTCGGCCGGACAGAGGCCACAGCTCACCAGAGCCGCAGCGCACACGCTACTGCTGGTCCAAGACAACACCGACAAGAGGGAACAGACGTCCCTCCTCTGCTATAGAGCACTCCAGGGCTCCCCAGGGCCCCGGGCTTGCCCGGTCGGGCTCTGTCCCAAGTCACACAGTCAGTTTCCTTACCACCGGCCTCACCATTCTCGATTCCAGAGGACTTACACTCGGGCCTGAGGACAGATGGAGAACAAATACGAGCAAGCGGGCGCTGAGCGCGGTGAGCCCCGAGGGACGCGCACAGCGGTTGGGTCACCGTACCGCACTCCCGAGACGACGTGACGCTGCGCCTTACCTGTTCTCGCGTTAAAACTAAAACCTTAAGTTCCAAAGAGCAAATGTGAGTCTGCCCTGCACAGTGTTTCTGTCTGTCTGTCTAGACGAGTGAGCGAGCACAGGCAGCAGGAGCAGGGGAGAGGCAGAGGGAAGAGAGGGAACCCCAAACAGGCTCCACGCTCAGCCCAGAGCCGGACGCGGGGCTCGATCCCACCAACCCTGGGATCACGACCCGGGCTGAGATCAAGAATCAGGTGTTGACCTGACTGACTGAGCCCCCAGGCGCCCCTTGTTGCTTCTCATGCATCCTAAGATTTAAAAATGAGGCCATTTCACATAAATCCCGATTTTCAGCTTATCATCCAGAATCCGCTCTGGCAACACGAGGCCACTTGGCCAGAGGTCAGCCGGAGCGGACACGCGGAGCTCTGTGACTGGCCCCGGGCCTCGGCGCGCCCTGTCGCCTCTCAGAGACGCTGAGGTCAGGGGTGAGCCGCCGTGCGCCAGCGCTATGCTTCCGTTTCCACGGCGCAGAGAGCCGCCTCCGCCCACTCGGCACACGTGAGGAGACACGGGGTCCCGCGGCCTCTCTCCAACACTTCGTTCGCAGAAGACCCAGGGAGGTGCTACCGGGGCGCCTGGGGGGCTCGGTCGGTGAGCATCCAGCTTCGGCTCAGGTCATGATCTCCCGGTTCGTGGGTTCGTGCCCTGCCTCAGACTGCTAGCTGACGGTGCAGAGCGTACTCCGGATTCTCTAGCTCTTCCCCCCTTCCTGCCCCTCCCCCACCCTCAAAATAAACAAACTGTAAAATCAAATTAAACTTAAAAAGAGCCTGGAAGGTGCTAAGACTCCTGTTTCCAAGACTCAGAGCGCTGGGCTCTCTCATGCCCCCGTGCCTTTGCACCTGCTGCTGCCTCTGCCCAAGACACCCTCACCTCTGTCCCTGTCCGACCGAGGGGCTGCTCCTTACCCTCACCTTTGAGGGCCCTGCTGCAGGGCCCCTCACAGGCAGAGCACCGGCACGCGGTCTTGGAACCAAGTACGTACACCCGGAAGGAGCTCCCTGTGCCCAGCACACCAACGTCCGATGAACAGAATGAACGCCACAAAATCAAAGGCGTGGCAGCCAGGAGCAGAGACGCGGGACATGGACACCCCCAGCCGTCCAGGACTTGTCCGGGGACACCCCCTCCCTACGTACCCCCCCTCAGAGTCAGAACCCTCTCTCCTGTAGAGCCCCCCCCACGGTGCCCCCACCAAGGCAGCGGGGCGAGCGCGGGAGCATCAGGAAGTCGAGCCAGGGAACGGGCTCACAGCAGGTGCTCAGCAAACACCCCGAAGTGGGACTTATTTTTAAATAAATAATCCTTTGATAAGTTTATTTATTTTTAAATAAACCTAAAGGCCTCTATTTTGCCACAGTCCCACCACTGTGCCCTGCGTGGCTCGGCATATCCACGTCCCCTGCCTGGAACTTCTGTGAGTCTGAGCCTCTCAGTCCAGAAAATTCCTGACTGCGCCTCAGTTTCTAAAACACACCACAACTAGATCTTTGCAGTGAAATGGCTCCAAGCCGGCAAGCCTTGGTTTCACCCATTTGTTAGATGCGCGGGCGGGCGGGCCAGCTTCGGTCGCACGACGCTCAAGGCAAAGCCTACCCACAAAGCAAGCGTGGCCACCCTTTGACGACCCAGCCAGCGAGAGCCCAAGCACAGGCCCCACTGTTTATGTCTGAGTGCAGGGGGGCGGGGGGGGGGCTTACTTATTCTATCAACAGTATTTTCTGTACCGGACCAGGCAGCCCAGATTTTCAGCCTCACCGTTTCTGTCACAACTGCTCCACTCTGCTGCTATCACAGAAAAGCTGCCGCGGCAATTCAGAGATGGATGGACACGGCGGTATGTCAATAAAACTTTATTCACAAAGAAAGCTGGGGGCCAGACTTGGCCTGCACGCCAGCTTGCCACACCACGCTTTAAGGCCTCACCCTGAGCGGGGACGGCCAACACACTGCAGGAGGGTACACTGCCTATTTTTTGCTTTCAAAAATGCAGGACGGTAAACACAAAAGAACCATAAACCTTTGTCAAATGTTAGCTTTGTGAGCCAGCCCGAGTCACCCAGAGAACGCAGTCCTTGTTCTAGAGATGTGGCCCTTTTCACCGCAGCGATCACGATTCACCAAGCCAGGAGTTCTAGAATTTTCCAGGCTCCTCCGTGGTGCTGGGGTAGGCTGACCGCCCCCAGAGAGGGTCTGCCAGCCACCCCCGCGGGGGCCCGGGCGGAGGAGCCCGCGCAGAGGGTCACCGCCCGTCCCGCCAAGGGCCGCAGGGCATGGCGGGAACCCGTCCCGAGAGCCCGGCGCCCGGCCGCCTCTCACCTGGCTCTTGCCGCGGCGCCGGTAGCTCCTCCTCACCAGGCTCTTATAGTTCTCGTTCTTCTTGGTCAGGTAGTAGTAGAGGACACACTCAGCCACAGTCTGCGGGACACAGAGAGCGGACCGTGGGGACAGTGTGGGTGGTCAGAGCAGGCGGCCGGGGCTGGAGGCCTGGGTTCGCATCCCGCCGCCTCCGCGCCGACGCTCCCCTCCCCTCCGCCCCCGCGCAGCAGGGGTGCTAAGAGCACAGGGTCTACAGGGCGGTCGTGAGGACGCCATCCGCACTGCGGGCGCGTTCCGTGGCCTGCTGCCTGCTGCCGTCCAAAACCGCGACGACCGGGGGTCGCCCGCCTCCCCGGGCCCCCCGGCCCCCAGCTGGGTTAACTCAGGCCTGGGGCTCCTCTCTCTCAGCCCAGCCCCTTCCTGCTCGGGGCACGAGCACTCCGCCAGAGCTTCGCAGCCCGGCCGGACTCTAGGGCCCCCCAGCCGCCCTTCATCTGCCTGGCCCACCAACGGGGCCCGCACAACAGCTGAAAAGTCACTGAATTACCAGAGGCCAGTATTTGCAAAGCGGGTGACGTGGGGGTCCGGCCCCCCTGGAGCCATTCAGGGGCGCGCCTTCCATGCAGACGAGAGCGAGCTGCACAGCCCCCCCACCCCTGGCCGGCCGCAGGCCTCGCTCAGAACATGCCTCTCCCCAGAAGCAAGGAGCACAGTTGGCAATCCCTGCTCCAGACCCTTCTGGAAGCTCTATTTCAGTCCTGTCCTGAGCTGCCTCTTAGCCAAAATACACCATGAAGTTTACTCTTCACTGTAGAGACTCTGATTCCCCGTTCCCAAGCAATGCTGCTCGGTGACCGGCGTCTGAAACCCTTGCCTCCGTCCCCAGGGAGCCCTGACCTAGAGCCTCCCGGGCTGCCCACACCCGCAGCACAAAGCCGTCACGGACTCGGAGGAAAGGCTGTTTACAGGGCCCGCTTTGGCGCGGGTTCCTCAGGCCCGGAGAGACTCGGTCTCCCCACGCGGCCCGTCTCCCTCCTCCGATGGCTATCAGCTCCTTAAGGGCGGACACTGGGAACAACTGTTCAACTTTAAAATAACTGCATGGCTCCTGCCCAGATGGCCCTCCCCTGACTGCAAGCATGAGGCCTCCGGCAGCTGGGCCCCCCCACGAACCCGACCCAAGCGAGTGCGGCGCAAAGCCGCGGGGACAGCAGCCGCAGGAGGCGGGCCGTTGCTGGGTGCCCTTCCCACGCCGCCCTGCGGCCCAGAGTCTCATCCGGACCCCACCCGCTTCTCCACGACTGCCCAGCCCGACGAAGGGTGCGAAGGGGGCCTCCACCATTCTGTGGGACGCTCTGGGCCCACCTGCTGGTGGAGTCAGAAGTGAGAAGGGACCCTGTCGGGGGCTGGCTTTAGGGGCGAGCTCGGGTTCGAGCGGTCGTCCTACGTGAAGGCTCGTGGCAGCCACGTGCCCGCTGGCATCGGGGGCGTCAGAAAGCACAGTGTGACCATCGACGGGGCCCACCCCCTGGAACAACGCCACCCTTGCCTATAGGGATGCCAGGCATAGCACGGCTTCTGGAACCTTCCAGAACCTGTGCCCAATTGCCGGTGGGGGGGCTCACTGCCACTTCCGAGGAGCAGGCTCAGGGAGGTCGGTGTGCACAGCTCTGCTGTGCCTGAGCCTGGTGCTCCGCCCCTCGGCCAGCAGGGGCGGGGCCTGCGGCTGTTCTCAGAGGAGGGAGGAGGAGGACTGCGGGGGGTGGGGGGGGGAAGGAGGGGAGGATGGACAGACAGAGCAAGGGGCAAGCCCCGTGGGCAAGGAGGGAGGGCCCGTAGCACCAGGGAAGGGGCCGCCGACCTGAGTGGACCCCGGAGGGGCATGGAGCCACCAGGCCGGCGACTGGGCACGGGGGCAGTGACTCACCTTCCTCTCCAGGAACGACGCGATCAGGCCGAAGTTCTTGGGGTGCTGCATGAACCTGCGGGAGGAGCAGGACGGGCATGAGGCCCGGCCGCGGGGGGCTTCCCAGCTGGGTGGGCACCGAGCACCCGGGCGCCTGCCATCTCCCCGGGCCCGGCTGGGCGGGCACCGCCCCACTCGGAGCAATTAAGCCCAGGGGGGTGTGGGAAGGGCGGGCGGCGAGGGTGAGGGAGGGCGTTCCTTGCAGTGAGTCACTGGTTTTAGCGCCTTTGAAAATATATTTGTTTGTCCTGCTGGAGGCGGCTTCCAGGAAAAATGAGGACATTGCATGCAGCTCTTTGGTGGGGTTCCCCCCCTTTGAAAAAATGCCTTTGTTTCTATCTCCGGCCGGGTCTGGGAAGCCGGGCCTCGCCCGGCCCACGCGGGCACCCCCCTGCCAGGCCACAGGTCAGGCTGAGCACAGCCGGCCTCCCGGGGAGAGGTGGGGGCACGGGCGAGGCGGCGGCCAGAAAGGACTTACACCGGAGGGGGTGCGGGGCGCTGGCACCCCACCAACGGGCTTCCTGCGAAGCCGGCAGAATTACTGGGAAAGACTCGGCAAGGCTGAAATGTCAGGGCCATGGGAGCAGGCGGGCAGCGGGGGCGGAGATGTGGGTCACGGCCGCCGGGGCCCCGGGGACGCTGGGTGGAGCCCCTGGCCCAGGGCCCGGCCTCGGCCTGATGGTCCCCACGATGCTCCACTGCCCCACAGCCTCCTCCGGGGAGAGAAGGAGCCGCTGGTGAGGCAGGGGCCCGGGTCCCACAAGGGAGCCTGGGCCAGCGCCCGGTGCTCTCCCGCCCGGCCCTCCAGATGGCTGGGCAGCAGGCCAGGGGGCCCCTCCCCTGTTCCCCAACCAGACACCGGAGAATCCGGAACGGCCTCTTCTCTCTTCCAGGAGGAAGCCAAGGGTCAGAGCGGCAGGCTTCCCTGCCTGGGCTCCAGCCTCAGGCAGCCCGCGAAGCTGGAGCCAGCCTAATGCCCTGCTTTTCCAGACAGAGTCCCCGTCCTCTCCCTCTCCCTGCCCCAGTGACATTTCCCTCCCACCCAGATCCCTTCCTGGGGTTTCCCCAAGGAGACACGGAGTCCCAGGAGACCAGGTTTCAAACCCGGGAGCCCCCTAGCTCACCTCTCCCACCGCCCTCCAACCTGCCCCTGTGTCTGTGTCCTCTGCCGACACGTCTTGAGAACCTCCTGCCCACCGGGCACCTCTCAGCAGCTAAACGAGGGAGGCACTGTTGCTATACCCATTTTACAAATGTGGAAACTGAGGCCCAGAGAAGAGGCGTGGCTACCGGAGATGACAAAGCCCATAATTGGTGAAGCTCTAGGCCCCGGCACGTGATTTCTGGAGGCCCGAGCGCCATCAGTTCTGTGTTGGCAACCTTGACCGTGACCACTCTCCCAGAAAGACATGGGGCACCAAGCTAGGGCTCAGCAGACAGCAGCCCAGCCGGGGTCCCCCGTTCTTCTGAATTAACAACGAAATCAGGTGGGAAGGGCAAACGTGAACGCTCCAGAAAGAATGGAACACAGAAAGCACCCCAGAAGCGCCTCTTTCTGGTTTGTTGGCTTTAAAGAAGGTGTAAATAAATAACCACAGCAAGCGTGCCAGGGGGGACTTAAATAAACACCTAACGCAGTGGTCAGCCTGGCCTCGTGCCTGTGGTCCGTCACTGGGTTAAAATTAGACGACAGCTTACCCGCGGGACGTGACTCGTGGCACGGCGGCCACATCTGGGGTTGTGTGGACTTAGAAATGAGGGCTTCTGCCCCTGAGGACTCTGCCCCACATGCCCCGGGCGCCGCTGCCCAGGCGCTGAGCCTGTGGTAGGCACTCAAGCTCCTCAGCCATCCCTTGAGTTTCACGGATGTTTTAGAATCTCCTTAATCAAAATCTGGTCTAGAATATATAATTTCTTGCTACCAAGACCCCATCATCAGTGGCTCCTCCTGCACCTCCCATCCTGGGGCCGCTCCCTCACCCCTGCATTGCCGGTGACCCAGAATCATCCCTGCCCCAGGGCCCGCCAGGCACCTTGGGTCCCCTGAGCCCCCAAAGGGCAGAGACAGCCCCAGGCCCTGGCCGGCCCGGCTGCAGGTGGCTGGAGAGCGCAGTCGCCTCCCCCGGCCACGAGGCCACGGACGCAGAGTCTGTTTCCAGCACACCCTCTTGGCCGAGCAAGGAGCCCTCCGCCCCTGCCTGAGCCTCCCGCCCTCCCCCCTCATGGGGGTCTCTGCCTGGCACGTGGGTCCACGGGATACTGAGTCCAGCTGAGGGGATGAGGACCTCACCTGTCCGGCAGCTCTGCACCCATCTCCCCCAAATGCTCAGGTCTTCCCGCGCTTTTCGTTGAAGAAGCCCCAAGCCTCCCGTCTTAGCGCTCGGCTCCTGCCTCTGCTCGCCCACGCCGCCCTGCTCCCCGGCTCCATCCCCCCGCCCCCAGCAAGCCTCTTCACTGCAGCCCAGCCCTTGCCCTGAAGCTGGGGGAGTCTGAGTCCCCTCTTCTCTCCACCTTCACCGTTCGTAAGCTGTGTGGCCTTCGTTAGGTGTCTTAACCTCTCTGAGCCTCCGCTTCCTAACCTGTGTAATGGGGATGGCCGGAAAATCCTGTTACGAGGAATAAGAGGGACAGACACATTCGCACAGTGTCTCGGACGGAGGACACGCTCAACAGCCACTTGCGGAATTAAATGAGAACCAGAGAGCCAACAGCCCCTGCCCCCCCGCGCGACCCGCGAGAGTCTCGGGCCTGGTTCTCCCCCTACACGCAGCCCCATTGCACAGAAGGCTGCCTGTGCACCTTGCACGGGGTTGAGCAGTGGCCCCCGAGTTTCATGTCCACCCAGAACCTCCCAATGTGACCCGATCTGGAAATGAGTTCTTGGAGACTGTAGGCAGAGATGAGGTCACGCTGGAGGAGGGTGGGCCCTGTATCCGAGATGGATGGGGGCTTCACAGAACAGGAAGACACAGAGAGACACACAGGACAGGCCCCGAGAAGACAGAGGCCGAGAGGGAGCGAAGTGTCCACAAGCCAAGGGAAGGGGAAGGTCGCCCGCAGGCCCTGGGGCGGGGGGAGGGGCGCGGGGCCGAGTCCCTCGGAGCCTCAGAGGAACCAACCCTGATCCAGGACACCTTGATCTTGGACTTCTGGCCCCCAGAGCGCAGTGAGGATAAAATGCCTGTGGCGGCCACCCAGCCTGGGGTCCTTTGTCACAGCAGCCCCGGGGAGCCCGTCCGCGCCTCACCGGGGAGGGCTTCTCGGGACAAGGGGTGGAGGGTCCGTGGGGCCCACACCCCGGCCGTGGGCGACTCACTTCTCCCGGAAGGTCTCCTTCTCCTGCTCGCTCCACATGTTCATGACCTGGCGGTCTTTGTACACCTTCATGGGGTCGTCCATGAGCCCGTTCATGTTGATGAACTTGATGCGCTGCTGGTCGGCGTCGTACAGCATCGGCGGGATCACGGCCAGCTGGCGCATCTGCTTCTCCAGGTTCTGGAGGGAGGACAGGGCAGGGGCCCGGCTCAGGGGCGGCCTGGGCACGGGGCGGGGGGGGCCCTGCCAGCAAGGGGGGACCAGGTGAGGGTGCGTGCGTTCCCAACAAGGGTGGGGAAACAGGAAGCCGACAGAGAGGGAGGGAGGAGTTAAAAATCATAACAGCCCAGGCCGGCGAAGGGAGAATTTAAAGGCAGCGCCGGACAGGTTTACGGTGGACGAGGCTGTAAATTAAACGCGGAGACCAGCAGCCGCCTTATCTGCGGGGGGCGGGGGGCGATGAATCTTCCCTTTGGAAATGCAAGTGCCGTAAAACACGACAGGAAAGATGTTAGGACAGCCTGGTCAAAGCAGCTCAGGAGGCGGGCCATCCAGGCTCTGAGGGCACGCGGGACAGGGTGAGGGGCCGGTGAGGCCACGGACCCGATCCCCCCCCAGCCCTGCATGGGCCCCCTCAAGCGTGCTCGGCTGGAGTCGGGCGGGCTGGCTCACGACGCACCAGGAAGGCTGTTAAGAGGCTCCGAGCCACCACTGGGCTGGGCTCATCTCCCCAGACCTCTGCGGCCAGCCGTTCCCGGCATTAGTTACCATCTGAGGCAGGCGAGGGCCCAGCACGGCCAAGGTCAGCTAGTTCAAAGGATCCACTGCCTGGCATCCCACAGGCAATCTCTGCTTCAACCCCTGGGGCTCCCAGCAGGAGCGCGCGGCTCGGAGGACCCCGGGGCCCCGAGGCTCACAGCGTTCCCGAAGCCTTCCAGGACCACCATCTCTCCCGACGTCCCCCCCCCCCCACCGAGGGGCACTAATGGCCGACCATGGCAGGGCCACTATGTACGGTGACTGTGGAAAGTTCTCCAAAGGAGAGGGCGGCATCTCTCCTCCCCCCACCCCACCCTCCCAGGGGCGTCTATGCCCCAAATCCCCCTGCTAACCACCCGCCCCAAACGCTACCCCCTCAACCGCCTCAGGAGGCTGGTGGCCAGGACCTGGGGAAGTGGGCCCCTGGGCTGGGGGCTGGGCACCGGGGACGCCGCATCAGCCGCGATGCCCTGCGTCCTCGGCCGTCAGGCGGGAAACACTTGGGAAAGGGCCACCCGCCCTCCTCTTGCTTCCGGAACAAACTGAACCCGAGTCCGCACCCCTGCAGGACATGGCCAGGGCACCGATGGGACAGAAACCACAGCCAGTCCGCAGGTGTGCCTGTGGGCAAAGGCTCGCTGGGTTCTGCTTTCTGAGGACTGAATGGTGTTCGAAATAGGGACATACCGTGTGAAGGCTTTTTTGTAATTTTTAAAAAAGTTTTATTTATTTATTTAGAGACAGAAAGAGCATGAGCAGGAGAGAGGCAGAGAGAGGGAGAGTGCAGCCGGAGCCCGATGTAGGGCTCAAACTCTCCAACTGTGAGACTGCGACCGAGGCCGCGGTCGGACGCTCAACCAAATGGGCCACGTGGGCGCCCCCAGGTGAAGTTTTATAAAGGCAGCTCTCTCTTGGTTGCCAGAGAGTCTGAACTACTTGTGTCAAAAGCATGTAGAGTCCTGAGCTGCACCCCTGATCAGCTACATCAGAACCTCCGGGGGGAGGCCTGGAAAACTACAGTTCACAGGGGGCGCCCGCCCCCCGGGACTCCTAAGTCTGTCGCACGGGAGAATCAGCAGCCTAGGACGGAGCTATCCGGAAGCCGCCCATCCTGTCCTGCGTGGGAGCGACCAACCCATGTGGCTGCCCGGCACCGACCATGTGGCTGGTGTGACCACGGAACTCAAGTTTTAGTTTTATCTCATTCAATGTGGATTTAAACGGCCGCGTGGTGCTGGCGGCGGCCGCACTGAATCACACACCACTGGACCCCAGACCCCTGGGGGAGAGGCGTGCGCTCCCCTCCCTCACATCCACTGCAGTGTCGGGGACAAGCAGGGTGGGGGTCTGGCACGTTAGACACTTGACCCCCAAGACTCGGGAGGGACCAGGTGGGTACCAATGCATCCCCAGGGCAACTGCCTCCTCTCCCAGCTTCCTGACCATCTCCAGGCCCCATGACCACGGCCGGGGTCAGCCTGGAGGGGGCCGGGGAACAAGGAGCGCGTGCTCACGTGCTCAGCGTGCCGGGAACTGTCCATCTGTCCCCAGTCTGGACACTGAGAGGCTGATGGAGAAACCACAGCTCACGGGCACCCCTGCCCTTGGCTTCTGGTCGGGCTTGGCCAACAGGAGGCGCTGGGAGACACAAGAGGCAGGGGTGCTCCTCCCCCAGCCCCCCTCCGGCTGTGACCCTTCCGGCCATCTCATGCCACATGGTCACGGCCAGCAACATGCCTTTCTCTGCCTGTCCCTCAGGCAGGAGGCAGCTGATGGCCACTCCCTCTGAGCCTCGGCGCCCTGCCTCGGCTCTGCCCACACTCCGGGGACGAGCCCCACGATTGAGTGAATTCCATTTCCCGCCAGGGCACTGCCATATGGGGTGGAGGGAGGAGCAAAGCCGAGGCCAAGGTCACGGCCACGCTCTTACCTCCTGCTCGGAGAGGCCGTCGATGATCTCAGACACCTCGTGCTCGCTGCGGGCGGCCGACATGGAGAGCCCGCCGCCCCGCTGGCCCACCCTGCTGGAGACCAAAGGGACACTCTCAGCACCGGGCCGCTGGTGGCCGGGCTCTGGCTGTGCCCAGACCAAGCCCACAACTTCCCCAGGGGCAGGGCAGAGTGTAGGCGGCGGGGAGGGAGGAGGAGGGGGACGAGGCCTCCCCTACCCACAGGGACCACCCCAGGCTGGGGGTGGCGCGCGTCCGGGGGAGAGGAGGGACATGGAGCCCCACCCCTGACCCAGGGACACCACAGGCGCTTAGTCCCAACTGCTCTCCTGAGACACCCCAGCACGCAGAGCCGCACGTGGATCACTGCCTCGGTTCCCTCCCCGTCACGAGGGGATAAAGTGGCATCCAGCCCTCGGGCCGGGAGGAGGCCCCCAGTGAGGCGTGGACTGCGTGTCCAGAAGACTGGGGGCGGCATTATCACTGCTTGTCGTCCGTCACCTGGCCGCATGACAACAAAACCGCAGCTACACGTCCCCCAGCACCTACTGAGCGCCGGGCCCTCCTACTGTGCGCTAGCACTGGGCCCCCAGCACCTACTGAGCGCCGGGCCCTCCTACTGTGCGCTAGCACTGGGCCCTGCTCCGCAGGACCTCACAGTCCTCCCAACGGGCAGGGGACACCACACGCTGGTCCGGCCACACGCTAGGCGGGCGGTCCCCTGGCCTTCGACCCATACCCAGCAGCTCAGGCTCAGCTCCCCTCAGGGGCCACGCAGGCCACGTGAATGAGCAAAGCTGGGTGGTCCCAGCCCGTGGCACCCGGGAAGGACAGCCTGCTCCCCCAAAACGTGACTGAGTTTTTGATCAGCATTAAGGCCAAGCAGGCTCCGAGTGACACGTCCAGGGGCCTGATGCGGCCCCTCTGTCGCCAGGCTGAGACCCTGCCGTGCCTGCTGTTCACACAGCCAGGCTCCTCCTCCGACCCGGGTCCCTGCGGCGTCCAGGGACAGAGGCGGCGGGCAGGGCGGGGGAGGAGGGTCAGGTCCCGGCCCCGCCTCACCTCTGCACACCTCCCCTCTGCACGCCTCCCCTCCGCACACAGGGCAGGGCGGGGGCAGGAGGGGCGGGCCCCAGCCCCACCTCACCTCTGCACGCCTCACCTCTGCACGCCTCCCCTCTGCACACAGGCTGCGGGCAGGGCGGGGGAGGGTCAGGTCCCGGCCCCACCTCACCTCTGCACGCCTCACCTCTGCATGCCTCCCCCCCCCCCCCCCTGCACACAGGCTGCGGGCAGGGCGGGGGGGGGGGGCGGGGGAGGGTCAGGTCCCGGCCCCACCTCACCTCTGCACGCCTCACCTCTGCATGCCTCCCCCCCCCACCCCTGCACACAGGCTGCGGGCAGGGCGGGGGCAGGAGGGGCGGGCCCCGCCCCGACTCACCTCTGCATGCGCTCCTGCAGCTCCCGCTGCTTGCGGATCTCGGGGAACTGCTTCTCGTAGTACTCGCGCACCTTGCTCTCCTTGGCGCGCCGCCGGGGGTTGCTCTCGATGCGCTCCACCTTCTTCTCCCAGGCCTCCATGAGCTGGTCATAGCGCTGGCAGAACTTCTGCTCCTGGGGGCGCACAGCGTGGGGAGCGCGGCTGAGCGGCCCCCCCGGCCCCCGGCTCCGCGCTCCTGGCCGGCGCGGCACGCTCGCACGCACGGGCCCACGGAGGCAGGCTGAGACGCAGACGCGCCGTCACACACAGGGGCACACGAAGACCCGGGCCCAGGGAAACACGCGGGCTGCCTCCTCCCCTGGGGGACGGGCCAGCGGCCCGGCCGCCTTCTAGAAACGCCTCGTCCAATGCAAAACCCCCAGCGACACGTGGCTAACTTCAAATCACGTTTGGTAATGTTTAAAATTCAGACCCTGGTCCCCCAGACACGCTCCTCACGTAGCCAAGGGTTCAGCACACAGGCCACAAGCATCACGGAGGGAAGTTAGGTGGCACCGTGAGGCTCTCGGGTGTCTGTCTGGCCTGGGGCGGCCCGCTAGGAAGCATCCTCTTTCTGAAAAGTTCCTCATTCCCTGGCCTCGAGCTCAGCATCGAGCAGCATCCAGGGAGGGGCCTCTGACGTCTCTCCGAGAGGGAAGTCCCTCTCTACGTCTAACCACAGTGCTGCTTGCTGTGTGTCCTCCGTGAGGCCCCGCCCAGGCAGGAGCGGAGCCGCCTGGCTGGCTTCCACATCTCCAAGGTGACCCGGGCCTCGAGCAGGTGGGGAGCGGAGGGCCGCCCCTGAGGCCCCAATCTCCCGTCTCCATCAGCTGTGCCGGCCCGATGGCACCGTCTGGGGTCTCGCTCCAACGCCCTCTCGATGCCTCAGCACAATCAGAACCCGCCCCCCCATCCTCGTGACCAGACACCTCCCCCCGTCCTGCATTTCCGCCTGACTAAGGAAGGCAACCTGTGACCTTGGTCTTCAGCAAACCCAGCAGCACAGGAGTCCCCAAGGGGTGGTCAGGCCAGCTTTGAGGGGGAGAACCTGAACCCCGCTCCCGGGGGCGGGCCGCCCCACAAACCGCTGGAGATCAGGACACGGCTCCGGCGGCAGACACTGGCCACACTGTCGGTGGCGCTGTGGTGTGGACAGCCTCCACGGGGCACGGGGACGTCCCTCCCCGTCACCATCACAGATCTGCCCCACCCTCCCAACTGCTGCCTGAGAGCCTGTCCTCAGGCTGACGGACGGGTGCGACGACGTGTCGGACGGGGAAGTGCGGAGAGAAGGCCCCCCAACGAGCAGAGGAAGAAACACAGTTACTGGAGAAGACGGGGTCGGTGTCTGTGTGCCGGGCGCCCCGGGACGATGCCCTGCAGGGGACGGCCACCCACCCCCGACCCCCGGGACCGCGACTGCCAGGTGGGGCGTCCGCGAGGTGCCCGGAGCAGGAAGCAAACCCTCACGCTCACACTCACACTCACACACGCACAGAGGCTGGGCCGGTGTGCGGGGCGCCGGGCGCACGTCTCCGCGCAGGACCGGCAGCAGGGCTCCTGTGCCCCCGCGACCACGGGCTGTGCACCCTACGAGGGTGCACCGCCCACCCCGCCCCGCTGTCAGCGGCCAGAACTCACTCCCAGCACCACCTCACCGCCACGAACGCAGGGCACAGCGCGGAGTCCCTCCGGCAGACGCGCTCGCCCACACCCCGCACGGGCCACGACGGCCGGTCCTGCCGTGCAGGTGGGGTTCGGGGCTCGGGCGGGCCAGCCCCTTGCCCGCTCCGCTGGGTGAGGGAGCGGATCCCCGCGGGAGCGGGGATGCCTGACGCCCTGTCTTGCCCTTGCGGCCGCTGCGTCTGTGTCCCACCCGAGGTCACCGAGAGTCCCCGCTGCTTCTCCCCAAGGAGGTTTACGGTTTCGGCCCCTGCAGGTTAGGTCTTCAGGTGCCTTGGAACCAGCCTTTGTGTCAGGGCTGGGGAGGGGGGTCCAACCCCACCGTGTGTGAGCGCACACCCAGCGGCTGAAGTTCAAGACCACCCTCTCTCACGGGCTGGATCCAAACTCTGCGGTCCGGCAGCCGGAGGCCTTCTCCCCAGCTGGTCCGTCCCCGCCCCGCCGGGCCCCGCTCTGTCCTCGCACCAGAACCACAGCGCTGAGTGCTGTGACAGGGTGACACGCTTCGGGGTCAGAGGGGACTCCCGTCGTGGCTCCCCGTCGTGCTTTCCCAGGGTGGTCGGGCCAGTCGAGGTCCCCTGCGGTCCCACACGGGTGTCAGGGCCAGCTGGCAGCTGGCCGTTCTGAGCACCCATCCCCACCGCGTGCCAGGCGTCACCCGGAGCAACCGTGTGGAGCCTCCCACTCAGTGGCCCGACGGGGTGGGTGTTCATATCTTCACCGAACGGGGGAGTAAACTGAGGCTGGAAGCTGAGCGCTTTGCCCCAGATGGTCAGCAGGGCCAAGATTTGAAACGCTCCTGCCCGGCCAGCATGGCGTTACGTAAGTGCACGCAGGGAGGTGATGGGAAATGGGGTCCCCTGGAAGGTGGGGTGCCCAGGCTCAGGCCCCGGGACGGGGAAGGAGGGTGCCGCCAGACAAGGGCAGCGGAGCCGGGGGAGCTGTGCCCCTCGGACCTCAGGCAGGCGGCCTGTCCTTGCACAGGGCCCAGTGGGACGGGTCACAGAACCTGCAGAATGTTCTCCACGCTGGCTGTGCTTGGCGCCAGGGCTCCCGGCCTGCCCACCTTGGGTCGGTGAGTGTTGAGGGTGACAAGCGACAGTCCCCCACCCCCATCCTGCTCAGCCTCCGGCTGCAGAAGCCAGGCGCAGATGCGGGGGGCTCCAGGAAAAGCCCAGGCTCGGAGAACGGGGACTTCAGGGCGGGGATGTGGGAGGGGGCGCAGCCATCTCTAACACCACGTAAGTGACAAGGAGAGTGGGGACGAGTCGGGGGGAAGCGGAAAGGCAGCAGCCTGTGCTGACAACGGGCCGGAGCCCACTGCGGCAGCCTGAACGGTGAGCCCCAGGGTCCTAGGTTACTTGACCTTTTACTGAAGAAGGAACCTGAGATGAGGTCATCCCCGGGGAGGACGGGCTCTAAATCACGTACTGGGGAAGGGAAAGGACCCTGTGGATGCAGAGGCAGAGGCCGCAGGGCCCCGGGGCCCCCGAGGCTGGGAGAGGCAGCTGCAATCCACCCTGGAGCCTGCGGTGAAAACGCAGCTCTGCCCAGACCGGACTCGCAGCCTCCAGGGCTGGAGGAGCGCGCGATCCTGTCGCCTTCGGTGCCCACCGTGTGGTCGTTTGTTACAGCGGCCTCAGGACACAGGGACACCCACCTGACCCCTCCCGCATGGCCCCCAGCACTGTCACACGCGCCTGCATCGCTGCTGCACCCCACCCTGTGGCCCAGATCAGGAAGGGCAGGGCTCAGAGACAGCGCTCCCAGATCACATGATGCATGGGCTTGAACTTGGGCCCCTGTGTTGACCGCACAGCCTCACCCACCCCCACGCACCGTCGGGCCTCCCACGGGCTGCCCTCAGGGTCCCTGGGAAGGGCAGGGCGGGCTGGGGAGGCCCATGGTGGCGTCCAGCACCCTGCTGGGGGCAGGCAGCTGACCTGTGGTCCCTGGAATCTCTGAGGGGGCGGGCTCGTGGCGGGGGTGGGGCGTGCAGGGGGGAGGTCTGCGGGAGGCATCTGGACCAGGCCCTGCACCCCCATCCCTGCCAAAAACAATGCATCGTCTCACTATCCCTCCCTCCTCCTCCTCTCTCTCAAAGTAAGTAAACATCACCCAAAACAGAACAGGATCATTCCGAACGCCTCCCATGCAACTCAGGGGCCCCTCTCGAGATGGGCTCCGCCTGGCCTCGGGGCCACCCCGAGTTTCCTAGCCTCCAGTTGCTCTGTCTTTAAACAAGCCATTTTCCCACCCTGCCCTCAAGGGGCCCCCAGGTGACCTCACGGGTCCTTCTCAAATGTCCATCAGAACTCCTTCATCCTGCCCAACGTGAACCCCATCCCCAGACGGGGCACCTGGGGGTAAGCGTGGCGAAGGCTGGAGGGTCCGAGAGCGTGAGGCGTTCTGGGGGTGGTGACGACAGAACTTCCTGTCCTTCGGGAGACAGATGTGGGGGTGCCGCGAGAGGGTCCCGGGGTCGGCACCGCCTTCCTGCCCGTCGGACACAACAACTCTCAACGTTTGTGCTCACATGTGCGTGCGCACACACGCACGCACGCGCACACGCGCGCACGCATACACACGCACACGCATGCACGCGCACACGCACACGCATGCACGCGCGCGCGCACATGCACACACATACATGCACATGCACACGCACACACACGCACGCACACGCACGCACACAGCAGAGTAGCCATGATCGATTGTGTGTAGTGTTCACTGTACTTGTCAAGTTTCCTATCTGAAGATTCTCAAAGTACAGGCTCTGCACTGTTTATTAAGAATGCATTAAGATGGGTAAATTAAGGGTCCCGCTGCATTTAGAATAAAATCTGCACGGTCCATCCCTCCTGAAGACCCGTGTTTCTAGGCGATCCGGCCCCCACACCATTCACATCAACCACGACCCCCAACTCTCAAACTGCACTCAGACTTGCCTGCTCCACGCTGCTCCTACCCCCTCACGCCGGCTCTGACCTCCGGGCCTTTGCACTTGCCGTGCCCTCTGCCCGACACTCCAGATTTCCACACAACTGGTTCTTCCTTGTCCTTCCCGTACAGTCCTGAGGTCACCGCCCAGGACATGCAGGCTGTCCCCACCCCACCCGGTCCTCCTACACGGCACTTCTGTCTCCTCTGCCCAGAGCGGCGCCGGGCTCTCGCAGGTCCCTGCTATACGTTTAACTCAACGAATAAGATGAGACACCCACCCACCCCACCTCTGGGCGCCATCCAATCAGGGGGTCTGAGGAGCTGAGAAAGGAAAGGCTGGGGGGTCTCACCCCATGGCCCCTGGGGTCCAGAACGCTACCTGCCAGGTTCCCAGCCACCCGGCCTCTGGGCCAGAAGTGTATCCTTTCTTCTGGGACCTAACTGAGGTCTGCGGCCAGAGCAGGGTGGGTTCAGAAGCCGGTTCAGAGGGAGCATGCTGTCAAGTGGTCCAATCAGAGCCTGGCGAGATGGCCTGAGAAAGGACAGCTCTCTCTCCGGCCCTGGATGCGTCCGACCTGCTGCGCGCATTCACTCGGGTCCCACAGAGACACTCGCCTGTCAATGTACTCACGTGCAGAGTTGGGGGAAACCACACAGAGGTGAAGATAAGCCATGATCGAACCGCTCCTGAACTCCACCCCGTGGCATTTTTCAGCTACAAATTTCTGTACCATTTAAGCCCATGAGAGCTGGCTCTTCCCTCATGTGGACTGACTCCCCCTCCATCACTGCCTCCCACCCCACCCCCCGCCCCCAGTGCGTCAAGGATGTAAACAGCCGCCCTGAACACAACAGCACGTGTCCTCACCACACTCCCCCTGCCTCGGGCCGGCTTCCCAGAGGAGACACAGGGTGCACGGCCGGATGCGGGGGTGGCGCCCCTGTGGCTCTGGAGCAGCCGCTGCCCACCGGTGCAGCCCAGGGAGCCGTGCTGCTCCGGGCCGCCCTCAGCTTCCGGCACCAGGAAGACCCCACGTCTAGGGGGCTCCGTGCAGCCGGGACCGCCAGCGCACAGCCCACCCCCAGCCCCTCCTCTTGCAACAAGCCTCCCTCCATCTGCCTGGAAAGCAGGGTCCTCTGACAAGGCACCGGTCTTCCAGGCCAACGTGCTGCCTCCTCCCCTTCCAGGCTGAAAAGGGGCGCAGAACTGCAGGCCCCAGGCCCCCCCCGGGCAGCAGCTCCCCTCACCCGTTCCGCCACTGTCCACGGCCCGGACACCCGGCGATGGGACAGCTGCAGACCAGGGGGTCCGGTGGGCACGGCCTGAAGCGGCTCCGGGGAGCGGCCGGGGCGATCTGGGGAGGGGGGCTTACCCATTGTTTCCGCGCGTGGTTCCTCCTCTTGAAGTACAAGATCAGCTTCTTCCGCATCGCCTGGTTTCTGAGCGGGGAGAGCACAGCGGACGGCAGGTCAGGGAGGCGGCATTTCCGACGTGACTGCTGAGCCGCTTCCTGAGAGCGAGCCCCGGGTCTGCCCCTTTGCTGGTTCTCGGGGGGCTGAGACACCCCCAGGGGGAGCCGCAAAATCCCAGTGTGCGTCCTTCCTCTCCCCGGGGTGCCCTCACCCACATTTAGACCGAGCACGGCGAGCAGAAGAACGGTCCCCAGGGGGCAGAATGTCGGTGATCCCGCCCCCTCCCCCCACACCCAGGATCCCTTCTGGAAAACTGGCCCCAGAGACACATGCACAGGCTCAGACCGGGAACGCAGGCCGCAGACACCAGGACCCCAAGGTCTGCGACCACATGGAGACGGCCGTTCCCCGGGCCGGCTCCGACACCGCACGGCGCTCTGGGCTGAGCAGGGCGACGCAGGCTGGCGGCCGCCAGCCGGGGGGGCCCCTCAGGAAGCCCCCTCCCTTCAGCTCCCCCCCGCGCCTGCCCACGCACGCGAGTGCCGCAGCAGACACCCGGGCCCCCGACAGGCTCACACCCCCCGAAGTGCTCACGCCGATCTGGGGGCGCAGCGGTGGCAGCTTCCCAGGAGAGGGGTGCTCCTTCTCCTTCATGTTGCCAGGAGCGTCCCAGCCCCACGAGAAGGTTACAATCGATGCCCCGTCAGCCTCTGGGAGGTTCCCCGGGGCCCCCCAGCACCCTAACCTCAGGAGCAGGACAGAGGCAGAGAACAGAGGGACCCCAGGGAGGGTCACTGTCTGCCTCCAGGCCCCCTGCACACAGATGCCAGCGCCTCAGAGGACCCACCGCCAGGCCCAGCTGTCCTCAGGCTCTGCCACCACACCTGTCCCAGGCCGAACAATGTCCCCCGTCCCCAGGGCTTGACAAAGGTCACCAGCAGGAATCCGGCACCCTCCCTACCAGGGCTCAAGTCCAGGGTCACTAACGAGCTGCACATTCCGTCTTAACGAGGAGGGAGGGGCCACAGTGAGCATGTGGGCAGCATCCCCTCTGCGGAGGCCCCCACGACCCCAGCAGCACTCAGAGCCCCCACAGACCCCCCTGGAAGTGGCCTGGGTCCCTGGCTCCCGGGGTCATTCTCGCCTCACGTCAGCTGGTGCCTCTCCACCTTGAGGCCTCGCCACGGACTCAGCCCCCCCCTGCCCTGTGCCCATCAGGGTGGGCACTGGGCATCCTCAGCTACACAGGCTGAGACCAAGGAATGTGAGCAATCTCAGCCTCAACATCCTCATCTGAAAAATGGGTGCAATAACATCATGTTTTCATCTCCTCCGTCATTCAGCCAATGTTTCCTGAGCACCTACTACATGCAGGTACTCTTCTAGGCTCTGGGGACACATCCCTGAGCAAGGCAGAGTCCCCAGACCTCACAGAGGAGAGGCTGAGAGGGTCACACAATGAGAAGGATAATCCAGATAAATCCTGATTCAGGAACTTAAACAGGATGGTGGGGTAGTGACGGGGGGCTAGGGAGGATATAGCTACTTCAGATTCAGGAGTGCGGAAAAGTCTCTCGGAGATGGCCCGAGCCCTCTCAGCTGTGGAAAGAACCAGAGGGCAGGGTGCTCCAGGCGGAGGGCACCGCAAAGGCCCTGGGGCGGGGACAAACTCAGGGAACCTGAAGAGCAGACGGAAGGCCCGCATGGCTGGAGAGGACGGGGGAGGGATGGAGGGGAGGGGTGGGGAGAGGAGGAGAGGCGGAAAGGTGAAGAGGTGCATGGCCGAGAAGCAGGGACCGCCCCGAGCGTGCGCCCGCCAGCACGGCGGCCGTGGTTTCTAACGCGACTCTCTAACGGCCACGAAAAGCCACGTCTCCCTGGAGGGCGGCGGACCCCGGGGCTGGCGGGAATACGCGAGTCCACCCGAAGCACCTTTAAGGGAAGAGGCGCGAAAATGGAGCAGAGCAAATCCGAACAAGACTGGAAGGACCCGAGAGTCAACGCGCTCCCGACTGCCGCCGGGAGGCCAGAGCGCGGAGTACGCACCGCCCGGGCCGGTCACGACCCGGGGACAGAACAGACACCGTGAGTCCGCGCCACACAAATGACGACGGAACAAATAAATAAGCGAGGAAGAAGGAGTGAGCGTTCCTTCCCGGAACTCCAACTAGTAAACGTAGAAGGGACGCGGGAGACCGGACAGCATTGCTGGAACACCCCGGCCCAACTGCCGCAGGCAAGATCCGTGTGTGAACGTGACGGTGATCGGCAAAACTCTGAGGACAACAGGACGTCTGCGGGCCTCAAAGTATCTTCCCCCAAGTATTTCCTAACTGCTTGACAGTGTTAACTCGCGTCCATAAATCCTCTGCTAGTCCCCTGCAGGCGGTGGGCCCCTCCTCGGGCCGGCGGGCCAGCTCCACGACGCGGCCTGAAGCACCGAGCACGGGCAGACGACACAGCCACCAGAGAGGGGACAGCGCCCCTGACCTGCCGCGGCGGCTCGTCCTCTCGGTGAACGCTTCTCCCAAATCCACACTGGCCCCTTCGTGAGAAAACGCCAGGCAAACCCAAGTCAAGGGACAATCAACAAAATCCCTGGCCACCACCCTTGGAAGGTGTCAGGCTCAGGAGAGCCAAGGGGAGGCGGAGAAACGGTCATCTAGGGACCAAGGAGACACGAGGACAAAGCGCAAAACGGGAACCTGTCATGGGATCTGGGACCAGAAGACGGTCATCAGTGGACAAACTGGAAAAGCCCCAGGGACGCGGCTGGGTGGGCCCTGAGCATTGAGCCGCCGTTACTTTCTGCGTGTGACAAACGCACCCTCAGTCCCGCCAGATCTCACACTAGGGGACGCTGGCAGCTGGGGACACAGGAAGTTCTCTGTACTGTCTTGGCCACTCTTCTGTCAGTCTGGCTGTTTCAAAGTAAATACGTAAGAAAAAAAAAACAGGGTCATGATCTATGTTGAAACGCTCCAGTGAGACCAAACACAACTTCTCTGGAGCTTGCAGGAGGCTCGGTGCATGTCACAAATCGAAATGTGTCCCCCCCCTCCCCCGCCCAATGATGCTGGGGCCCCAACCCCCCGGGACCTCAGAATACGACCCTATTTGGAAACCTCCTCCTTATAGACGTCATCAAGCCAGCATGAGGTCGTTAGGGTGGCCCTGATCCCATCCGCCCAGCGTCCGTGTGAAAAGGGGAAACGAGGCCTTGGAGACAGACACACGGAGGCAGGACGACAGGAGCGCAGAGAGAGGAGACGGTGGGGTGTCCACAAGCCACAGGACCCCCAGGAAGGCACCAGAAGCTGGGAGGGGCATGGAGGGCCCTGGGGCCCCTGGACTCCGATGGCGGGCCTCCGGGAGAGGAGCAGCCCCGGGGTCTCCAGCCGCCCCGTGTGGGGTGGCCTGCAGCCAGGCCGGTCTCGGTGCGCAGGGGTCTCCACGGGGGCAGAGGGGGCGCAGGCAGCCGCCCCCATTCACCGCAGCTGCTGCGGGACAGAAGGGCTCTCCCGGCCGACCCGAGCCTCCTTCCAAAGCCAGCGCGGTGCCTGGCGCCCGGTGACTCTGCCAAAGAGGACAAATGTCGAGTCCGCAGGCTGCGAACGGGCACAGTCCCCAAGCGGAGCCAGCCGTGGGAGCACGGTGTTCAGACCGCAGTGCCTTCTAAACCGTCCAAATCCGTTGCCAGTATTGAGAACCAGAAGCCGTCGTGTAAAAAGCCGAACTTAGAGGTTCTCTTAAAAGATCAGGCGCCAGCGCACCCCCTGGTGGCCACAGCCAGGGGCCTGACCGCCCCTTCGAGGGGGCGACGGGCTCTCCCGCTGGCCCGGGCCCCGCCACGGCCTGTGCTCCCGCCAGCCCTGTCCACTCCAGCTGTCCTTCCCGGCCACCACCCCCACCCGGCTGCGGGCGTCTGCTTGCTCGCCGTCCTCAGGCAGAGGTTTTGGAGAGTTTATTTTGTCCCGAGAAGGGCTCTGGTTCTGGGGACGCAAAGAGCCTACTGCAGACCAACCGTCACTCTGCTGAGAGCGTTTTCTGGCGCCAACCAGCGAACGCGGTCTCTAGGAGGGCTCTGAGGGGGCTGGTGGGCGACTCGGTGTGTCTGCCAGTGGGAGCGTTTGTGCGGCAAAGGACACCTGTCACCTCCGGGGAGAGTCCGAGTCTATAAAAGAGCACAGCCTGTAAGGAAGTATCGGCCTCGTCCCGGGTCGCTGCACCAGGGAGGAGACAAAAGCGGGGAGGGAGCGAGAAGGGGATGGACACCGTGCGGAGGTTCGAGGAGCGCCTGGCCAGGCCTCCTCGAACTAATGGCCCCAATCAGCCAACCCCCGAGTGAGGCAGCAGGAGGGAAGGCATCGGACATCCAGACAAGAAAAGGGGGGAATGGAGAGAACCCCAGGAAACAACAGGCCTCCAGGCCCCGGGGAGAGAAGAGGAACACGGCCTGGGCTCTGACGCCAGGCGAGGGCGTGGCTGGGAAAGCCATGGGGACGCACGGGAGCAGGGACGGTCCCCAGGCGTCAGTCCCTCACCCGCCCACAGAATCCCACCGGGGGGTTCCACGAAGTCGGCTAACTCCCCGAGGAGCTGTCCTGGCGGGTCCGGCAGAGGGGGACCTGCCCCACTGCAGAGTGTCCATTTGGTCACTCTGGGGCCGCCCTGGCCCCTCCCCCTGCTTCCCAGAGCCTGAGACCCAGGGCTGAGATCCCTCGGCGAGTGCCCGGCGGGGCGAGGGCGGCCCCCCCACCCCGCCCAGGGACGCAGGTGGCGGAGGGGGAGCGCAGAGGTGGGCCCAGGTGACTTGGACACGTCTGAAATTGCTGGTGCGGCAGGAAGTCAAGCATGAAATTAACTTTAACTGTGCAGCCCCAGCGCACGCAGGGCAATTAAAGTGACAGCAAGGTCCTTGGGGAGGAGATACCCCCCCCCACCAGGCCACTGACGGTAGCAGGAGGGAGGGGGACGGAACAGGGGGGTCTCTGCTTGTCCTTATCAAGCTGTCCCCAGATCGCAGAACGTCAGGCCCAGAACAGCGCCTAGCACACAGCGAGCGCTCAGCCCTGGCTGGCTGAACGGACGGCGACGGACGGATAAAGCAGTAGGAGGGACAAAGATCCCAGCACACTTCCCACGCCTGGTACTGAGCTCGGCGCCTCGGGGCCAGCAAGTCACCGGGTCCTCAGCAACCCTAGGAGGCAGAAGCTATTCTTACTCCGACCTCACGGATGGGGAAACTCAGGCACTGAGAGTAACTGGCTGGCCACAAGGGCCGGATGCTCATGGCCCCCAGCCAGCCCCTCGCCACCGACTCCCATCTCAGGAAGGGGTTCCATGGTCCCCACTGGTGCCCAGGCCCCCGATCTCTGCGGCCACAGGACCTCCCTGCTCCTGGCCCTCCACACGGCAACCCTGGCGGGTCCCGCAGCTCCCAGACCCACCGCTGCCTGCCTGGATGGCTGTGGCCACCTCCACCAAGGTCCCCACCCCTAGTCCTTTCTCTCTGCCGCCACGAGAGCTTTGAAAGCAAAAACTCGGCACCTGGCCTCCCAGCATAAACCTCATGGCCGGCCCCCCTTCACACACAAGTAAAATGACCCGAACTCGTCAGCTCTGGGGACATGGCCGGCACCTCCTCCCCCTCGCCTAGTTCTCAGGCCATGCTGGCCTTCCCTGGGATCTCACCAGCTCAATCCAGCCCCAGGGCCTTTGCACAACCTGTTCTACTTGCCAGGGAGGCCCACACGGCTTGTTACCGCTCAGCCCCACCGTCTCCCCTCGGCTCTCAGGTTCGGCTCTGACCCCCCAGCTAAAGCCACCCCCCGCTTTCTCTGCTATCCTATTCCGCACCCTCATAGCATTCTCCCAAGTGACTGCACGAATTCACTGGCGATCACACTAAAATTAAAACTACAGGTCATTATGATCTTCGTGGAAAACTAGGAACAAAATGAAAATTCTAAAGAAAAATCAGTTCAAGGGCACCTGGGTGGCTCAGTCGGTTAAGCGTCTGACCTTGGCTCCCGTCATGATCTCACAGTCATGGGTTCAAGCCCCACATCAGGCTCTGTGCTGACAGCTCAGAGCCTGGAGCCTGTCTTTGGATTCTGTGTCTCCCTCTCTCCCTGACCCTCCCCTGCTCATGCTCTCTCTCTCCTTCAAAAATAAATAAAACATTTAAACAAATTAAAAGAAAAAAAAGAAAAATCAGTTCAAATAATTTGCTTACAGATATATTTTACTAACATAAAATTCCCCACTTACGTAAGAAATCTTAAATTTATTCATCTCTACGTTTTAAACTTAAAACGTGTCCATCTGTGATTTGGCTTTGGAACAGATTTGACTAGGCGGTCACCTACTTAGCCAGCATGCGCTGCAGCAGACCAGAGCCATTCTCTGATGAAGACTGGCGGGCGGGGGGGGGGGGGTCAAAAATAGTCCTATTTTTTTGGTTTCTGTGTGTTGATAACTTTCTTCTACTTGAATAGAAACGTGGTCGCATCTGCTAATATTGTTTGCACCTTCTTCCTTTCTTGTTTGGACTTTACGGTTATTTTAATAAATGAAAATCACGGTCAGCTTAAAATATTACTCATTTTTCAGTGAAAACCTTATGTAAGATTTCAGTATGACATTACTATAAAAACCAGCACATCAAAAGGAAAAACACAACTAGGTGACCAACGTATAAAGAGCTGAAGACAGCTTTGCGACCACAGTACTTTTTTAAATAATTTTTTAAAGTATCTCAGAGTACAAGCAGGCAGGGGCAGGGGGGCGCGGGGAGTGGGGGGACAGAGGACCCAAAGCAGGCTCCATGCTGTCAGCAGAGAGCCCGATGCGGGGCTTGAACCCAGGAACCATGAGATCGTGACCTGAGCTGAAGTCGGACGCTCCACCGACGGAGCCCCCAGGTGCCCCCACAGGACTTGTGACCAGTGGGATATTTTCTCGCTTGGTTACTGCACCTTCTCACCACTAGACAAAGCCTTCTGAGAAGTAGGAGTCTTTTTTCTTTGCTCACAGCTGAATCCCTAGGTCCTAGGAGAGGGTCTGGCACGCAGTAGGTGTTCAATAAGTGTGTGCTGAGCGCATAAAGGAACAAAGAAGTGAATGCTCCCAGCAGCCCTGCTCAGAAGGAAACCCCGCTGCAGCGCCCTAAACCAGCAGGGGCGGCCCTAGAAGCCCCGTGCCCTCCCCCTTCCTGCCCCCCCCACCTCCAGCAGTGGTCCCGGGAGAGGCAGGTCCCAGAAAGCATAAAAGGCACTGGGGTGGCCTGAGCGGAACACAACTTGTGTTGTGTCGAGGGGGACTCGGTACCCGGGCAGCGGACACATCCCCTACGCCACACGGAAGCAGAGCCTCAGCAGACACGGCCCTGGCCCGCCCCAGGTCGAGAGGGACTCGCCAATGGTGCCCGACAGGCTGCAAGGGGGTGGCCATTTTGGGGACCACTCACGCAAGTCTAGAGACGAAAAAGAAGGGACATCCCTGTCAACTAGACCAACACCAGTGGATATTTAAAGACCACTGGGAGGTTTGCATGCCTCCAGGGATGGGAAGCTCACTACTGCAACGTACACCCTGTGATTCCAGCCCAGGGGAGCTTGGGACAGTCAGAACAGGCTGGACTGCCCACTGCACAGGCTGAGTACTGCCCTGTGAGGTCACACAGAAACGCCTGCACCCTCTCACAGTAGCGGACCTTGAACAGCCCGAAGACGTCCCAGAGAGTCTGCCTCCAGCCTAACACCCCCGAGCGGTCAACGCCACATGCTCGTCAAGCAGCGAGGTCTGCAGCCCCTTTCACCCTTCAGGCTCCCGGGTAACAGCATGAGGTAATATCCCCTCCTCCGCCAATAGGACGATGTTCCCATTAACACATCCCCCCCTGCCCTCCCCCGCAAAGCCAACCCTCTTCTGGCAGCCATGCTTCTGACACTTCCCTCCCAGCCTGAAGACAGGAAGCCACAAGCCTCCAGCACAATCGCGCTGCCCCATTATGCCAGGTCAGCCCACACCAACTCCATGCGGCACGTCACTGGTACTTCCTCCCCGCCAGCATCCCTCTGGGAAAAGGCCCCACCGCGGAGAGCCGCCACCTCGGCCATGTCCAAAGCCTCCGTGTCTGGATCACTGTGCTGTGGCACCCAGGGTACCCCTGGGCAGACCGCAGGGCCCTCCCAGATGTGCTGACACCAGAGCCCCACCACAGGGCCCCATCTGCTCGGGCCTGCTCTGACCCCGACCTCGGCCCTGAACCGGCCCAGAATTCTGGCCCAGACGGCCCCCTTCCGCCCCTCCTCTAGCACCCGGCCCTGTGTGGGAGCCCGCCCGGGAGCTGAGAACCGGCATCCCACCCCAGAGCTCCGAGGCTGGCCAGCCTGGCCCCCGGCGGTCACGGGTCCGAGAGGTTGCCCGTGAGTACTCACATTTTGATGTTCTCATGGTACTGCCTGGTGTCGGACGGCTGGTTGTACAATGGCTGCGGAGAGAGGAGAGGGAAGAGCTTCAGAGCCGGGCTGGGCACCCACTGCCGCCCTGGCAGCCCCCGCCCCAGGCCCCGGACACCCACTGCCGCCCTGGCGGCTCCCGCCCCAGTGGCTCTAGTGGGCCAGCCCCTGGCAGGCATGAACCAGAACACGGGCCAGAGCCCTCCGGGCACAGCCGTGGTGCCAGGACCAGCGAGCATGCTCGGCGCTGCAGACCAGCCACGGTTTCTGACACGGCTCATCAGAGACCACGCAGACCGCGGTGAGGTGCCACCTGCCCCCGCGCCTGGCAGAGGAAAGGGCCGACGCTGCCAGGAGCCTGGGAGGCAAGGGGAAGGCAGGAAGGCCCGGGACGGCCGAGGACCCAGGTCCAGGGCGCAGACTCTGCAGGGCGCCGGGACGACACCTGTCAAGGAGCGAAGCCGTGTGTGCCCTCCCGCCCCGCCCCTGCTGCAGGCGCCCAGGAGTGTCAGGCACTGTGTTCCACCCGGAGACGACACCGGAACGTCTGGACAGAGTGGCAGAGATGCATCCGAACCAAACATGCCCCGCCCGAACGACGAAGAGGGGAAGGAGGTCTCGGGAGCAGCGGGGACACTACCAGGCGGCAAGGAAGGCCCTGGGCGCACAGCCAGCAGCGAGTGTGCGCAGGGGCCCCAGAGCAGAGCCGGCTGCAGGGCGCCGCCCTCCTGGACGGCCGGGGCACAGCCTGGTACGCCGCCTGGCCCTGATGCTCTCTGGCCGCTGTCCCTGGGTGAGTCCATAAGCCACCTGTGCCCCGGGATCTTCACTGCAAAGGAGGCTGAGCTCATAGCCGGCGTGCAGATCAAACGGGCCGCGCCCACAGAGCGCTCAGCCCAGCGGCCGGCGGGCAGACACGCCCAAGAGGTACCCGTGTCACCGTTGTCGCCATCGGGGTGCAGTGACGGAGCGATCGTGCCAATAGCCCCTGCCTCCCCTGCCCACGCGCCCTCGCTCCGGCCAATGAGATGCTCGTGAACCTAACGGAAGCAGAGGCTCGAAAACGCGCATCTGCGTTTCTGCTTCCTCCCTTGTTCCCCGGCTCCTGGCGAGAGAACGCACCTGGCCTGTGGCGGCAGAGAGGACACAGCACCCACCGCCCCGGCCGCCTGCCCCGCTGACCGAGGAACAGCAGAAGTGCCCGCTGACCTTGACACTCACGGGAAACAGTGGCTGTGCTTCAGGCCACTAAATTTGGAGTTGGCTTGTCACACGGCAGTAGCTGACGGATACAATGATCATACCCATCTTACAGAGGAGAAAATCACGCCCCTGAGAGGTTAAAATATGTGCCCACAGCCGGTGAGAAATGAGCTGCAACCAGAGTCCAGTCTGGGCTTTGGCGCTGGAGGCAGGGCTCCGCTCCGGCCTCCCCTTGCGCTCTCTCTGGGGGTCCCCCGGTGTGCCCGTGGGCGTCACCTTCTCCCTCGCCATCTGCACACGTGCGCAGCAGGAGCCTCCCAGCGCCGCCGCGGACGACTGCGGGAGAACGAGCATGCGCACGCGTGAGAGCAGCGCCAGGCCGAGGGAAGAGGGCACGGATGGCTCTGCCCTAGAACGTCTCCCCGGGGACACAGCCGGGCACCCCTCCTGATGGTGCCGGCCCATGGGGACAAGCACAGGCAGCACGGCCACAGGGCACAAGCTGCCCCCCCGGGAACAGGCCTTGTGTCCTCTGTAGGCAGGGCGGGTCCTCAAGGAGGGGTCCTCACACGCTGCGCATCCCAGGCCTCAGACACGCACGCAGCACACAGCCTTGGCTGACGACAAGGTCACCTCCCTCCCTCCCCGGGTGCCGCACACTCTCCCCCTCCCGTGACAAGTCACCACTGGGCTTGGCCAGTTGCAGGCTCCGAGCTCAGCTGCCCGCCAGCCACCCCATGGCTGGTACAAGCCATCTGTCCCCACACCGGGTCAGGCTGCCCTTGCCAGGTGCTCAGCGGGAAGGGGGGAGTGAACCCCACTGTGGGTCTGAACCAGAGGGCAACTCCAGGCCCACGGCGACACTCGCTGCGGGACTTCTCGTGGCACAGGGGAGGCATTACTGAGCCACAGGGGCCCCGTGGAGACTCCTGTGCCACACTCCAAAGCATCAGCATGTGCGTTAGGCCCCGGGTGGCTCTGCGCCGGGTCCTTTCCACGTGCCCAGGAAACACAGGCCACGTGGGGGTGGGCGTGACCATCTGCTCCTGCTCACGTTCCAGGAACAGACACCTCGATTGAAGCGGTGGCACCTTCCTCACCAGCTGCGTGACCTCAGGCACCTGAGGGTAATGCACTGGGCCTCAGTTTTCTCCTCAAGAAAACGGGCGCAAAGCAAATAGGAACTACCTCCCGGGGCTTTCGAGGAACCCAGGAAACGTCACACTTGGTGACTGATCTGTGTTGTTTTGGTTTTAAGACGGCAGCTAGCAACGTCTCCACAGCCTACCGGGACAGGGAGAGGCTGACGGCCCACACGCGGAGACCCTGGGAGCACAGGAAGGGGGGTCCCTACATCTACATAATGAGACGGGCCAGCAAAGGGGAGATGGGCTTCTGAGACGGCAGCGGGGCACAGTCAGCCTGTGACCCCCAAATCCACCTTCACCAGCGACCACCTGCCCGGCGAGGTCAGCTGAGGACAGGCCACCCGTCCGAGGCGGCCGTCGGCAGCGCGCCTTCAGGAAGACCGCGGAGAACTCGGTGAGGCTCGCTGCCTCCAGCCACGGGGCTGTCCCCGAAGGAGGCAATCGCTGAGCACTCTTCGAGGGGAAATGAGTCCTGGGAGGGAAGGAAAGTGTCTGGGCCAAGTCCTGGGAGGCCGTTCGCTACCATGGTGACAGGCTCCCCGGGGCAGCCCGAGTGGGTGGGGTGATGGGAGTTGAGAGGGACGGGGGTCGGAGAGGTCACGGCCCATCCATGGCTGGTGAGCGGCTGAGGGGGGCAGGGCCCAAGGCGAGGGGGCTCCCCTACACCCCTCCTGGCCACCTGCAGAGGGGCCTGCGCGAGGCCAGGCCAGGCCTCCTTGTGTCCCACGAGACAAGTTCCAACATGGCGGCCTTGAGGCGACCTTGACCTCACACCCACGGTGGCTTTCCTCTGCCTCTCGCTACATCACAGGCTCCAACCGCCTGTCAGAGGGACACAACACCTAAGAAGGGAGCCCCTCACCCAGGCAGAACGCTACGTACCACTGGGAAGGCCCACCCTCCTGGCTAGAGGCCCTGGGCCCGTCTTTCGCCCTCCCCCTACCTCCATCTCCTCTAAAACTGAGGGTGCAGCCCAAACAATGCAGGAGGCAGAAAGACAGGGCAGGGCCAGGGACACGCAGGGCCGGGGATGCGCAGGGCCAGGGACGTGCAGGGTGGGGACGCGCAGGGCCGGGGAAGTGCAAGGGTGTAAAGCAGAAATGACGAGGAGAGCTGAGCTGGGAGAAGGAAGGGGGTCCCCTGACTTCAGCCAGCTGGCGGGGCAGCCGAGAGCAGCCAGCACCTGCAGGTGGACGGAGCTGCTAAGAGATGAAGTGTCAGCCCTGGCCCTCAACCCTCTGGTGACACCACATTCTTAAAATAGCGCCTCTGAACAGGAAGGAAGCCAATGACTCAAAGCAGCGGGGAGAGGGGGTGAGGGCCACAGGGGCCCCACCCGCCCTCCCGCACCCCCTCCTCTAGGCCGGGCCTCCATCCCCGTCCCAGGGGTGCCGGGACAGAGGGGGCGGGGCACACTCAGCCCGTGCTATCGGCTTCCTCTCCAGTGTTCCCGACGCAAACTTCTCCTCGGCCCAGGCTTCCTCCCCGCCGCCCCCCCAGCAGCGAGGTCAGATAGCACCACCATGGTCCCTGAGGCCCCGCAGCCTCTCCCTGGGCTTGGGGCTCTCCGGCTACAGGTGAGAGGACACCCCCGTGCTTCGACCCGGTGACTGAAGACCTGGGGGCGGCAGCAGCAGGCCCTCGGGGAAGGAGCCCGGGCACAGGGCACACCTCTGAGCTGCCTCTCCTTGGCGCACACCTCTGGTCACTGGGGCCTTTTGGTGACAGAGGGCAGACCCGTGCAGGTGTGGCTGGCCACAACCCCGCAGGCCCGGCACGCCTCCCCGCCCCGTCTCTTGCGGTAGGACCCTACACAAGGCACTGCTCTGAGTCTCATCTAGAAAACAGCCAGGCCTGACACAAGGTAGGTGCCCTCCCGCTGGGAGTGCCTGCCCCAGCCCCACTGAGAGCCATCGAGCTAAGAATCCACGGACTTGGAGAGGGCTCCAGTGACGGCCACACAACCCACCAGACACTGCAGACCGCGGCCTCCGGTGCCACTAGCCTTGGGAAGGCTCCGCTCTGAGACCCCAAGCAGAGGACAACCCCCTCACCCATGAGGACCCAGAAAAGGATCACGTGGACTGGGCCCAGCAGATGCCCTGCCCGGCTCACCGGCGCTCCCCGGGCACCCGGACACCTGTCCTTGGGCAGGCGACATCTCATCCCCGCCCCCGCTCAGGCGGCCCCTGGGACTGATCGGGTCAGGAAAGGAAACAGGAGAGCCGTCCCCATTGCCAAGCAGGGGAAACTGAGGCAAGCAGCAGCTTACTGGTGGGAATGGAAAATGGTGCACAACTTTGCAAACCAGTCTGGCAATTTCTCAAAAGGCTCAACGCAGAATGGCTGTAGCCCACCACCTCCCGGCCCGGGCGACACCAAAGAGTAAAGAAAACCTGTCCACGCAAAACCGTGTGCCTTGGGGCGCCTGGGCAGCTCCACTGGGCAAGCCTCTGACTTGGGCTCAGGTCATGATTCCGCAGTTTGTGAGTTCGAGCCCCGCGCCGGGCTCTGTGACGACAACTGCGCTAAGAGCCTGGAGCTGCTTCGGACTGTGTCTCCCTCTCCCCCTCTGCCCCTCCCCTGCTCACGCTCTGCCTCTCTCTCCCTCTCTCTCAAAATAAAAAAAATAAAAATAAAAGCTAGTGCATTAACGTTCGTCACCACTAGAATGGCCCAAAGCTAGCACAACGTCATGTCTGTCTGTGCATAAACGGCCGAACAGACGCCTTGACCCCGACAATGGGACGGGACCGAGCCACCCACGGGACGAAGCCCGGCCGCCGGCGACCACGCGGACCGGCCTGCAGGACGTGACGGTGAGTGAGAGAAGCCAGTCACAAGGGGCCACACAGTGTGAGAGAGCTCTGAGCACCGGCCCCCCGGCAGGCAAGTCCACAGAGACAACGTGCGTGAGTGCGGGGCGGTGCGGGCAGGACAGGAATGGAAAGACGAGGAAGGGACAGTTACGGCCACTGAGTTCCTTCGGAGACAGTGAAGTGTTCTGAGATCGACCGCAGACATGCCACACGCACCCGTGAATGTCCTAAAACGCACTGAATTATACACTTTTTGTTATTTTTTGGGAAAGCGCACGTGTGCGGCACACACACACGGAGCTGAGGGAGAGGAGAATGGGAAGCGGTCTCCACGCTCGGCCCAGAGCCCAGAGCGGGGCTCCATCTCGAGACTCTGGGATCATGACCGGAGCGGACATCGAGGGCTGGAGGCCTGACCGACTGTGCCACCCGGGCGCCCCCGGGCACCTGAAGTTGATGAACTGTAGGGCACAGGACTATCTCGATATGGCTATTTGAGAAGAAAGAGGGTCTTAAGAGACACCGCAGAAAGCCCCCCGAACGGGACCAGAGCCTGCCACCCATCCCGGGGGTGCCCAAGGCCCTGCCCCTGCTGCCGGCCTGGCTCTGCCCCCTGGGAGGCCCCGGGGCCGCTCCAAGTCTCACACTGGCCTGATGGGAAACGCCAGGGGCCAAGAGCTCAACCCTCCTACGCGTTCCCGGCAGCCGAGGGCAGGGCAAGGGTGTGCGAAGCGAGCCTTATGGCGCATCATTTCACGGAGTCCCTGCCCCCAAAGATCCCGGTCTTCCCATTTCATGGCAAAGAACGTCGAGTCCTCTCCCCAGGGCCACTCCGCAAACACGCGGTGGCACGGAGTTCAAAGTCAGGCTCCCGGTGTGTAAGACATTACCGTGCACGCACATGCACACGTCCGCCCGGGCACACCACGGGCCCGGGGACCCTCACAGCCAGCCTGCGTGTGTCCCCACGTGCTGCCCCGCAGCTCCCCGCCAGCCTGCCCGGGGGGCACCGACTGGGCCAGGCGGAGGGGCTCTGACCACTCCCCCCGGGCCTGAGGCCTCCCGCCCGCTGAGAGCTTCCGCATTCCCTCCACTGCCATCTCTGGTGACCCATGAAGGTGACAGAGGGCCTGAGAGAGAAGAGGCGTGGGGTCTGCGGCTGACATGGCAACTTCCCATCAGGAGAAGGCCACCGACACGGGTACCATGAGTCCGATGCCAGCAGGCGCTCGGCCCCTGCCGCCCACCAGGCGCCCTGGCTCAGCGCCGTGCGGAAGTTCATGCGGCTAAGCGTCACTGCAGCCCAGCGGGACACAGGCTGCTGTTCCCAGGTCACAGATGAGGAGACCGAGCTTGGGTCCACACGGCTCTGAAGGGGCAGAGATCACCTGGCCTGGAGCAAGGGCTCCCACACGAAGCTACAGCCCAACTGGGCGGGAGTCCACTGTGTGTCCTGCCTGCAGGGGCAGCCCCCCCAGCCCC